>ML111258.1:41355-96530 GCA_003697995.1 Taxidea taxus jeffersonii
CCCCTCCCTGAAGGAGGGCAGCATTCTCGGCCTCCTCCCACCCCCCATCATAGGCAGGCCGCACCGTAGTGGTGAGCACCCCTGCCCCCGTGCCCAGATGCCGCCGGAAGCATTGGCTAGGTTCAGCAGCAGTGGTCCTGTTGGCATTGGCACGAAGGAGGTGGGTAGGTTTCATGAACCTCTCAACTATGATATTTATCAAAGTAATAGTACTAACTGGGCCATGTTCCTCTCAGACCCTATTTAATGTGCTGTGTTTATAAGGCACAATTTTCTGGCTTTTTGGTGCCCACTATGAGCTATTGAACACTTTCAGCCCTACTTATTGGGTTGTTACTATAAACCCATGTATTCATTGGTTGCAGGCCTGTTTCTTCTTCTTTTTTTAACACGTCTACATTTTGAAAAAATGTAAAAATTGCTGAAGAATTGCAAGAATAGTGGAAGGACTCCCATGTACCCTTCAGCCAAATTAACTAGTCGTTAGCATTTTGTCAGATTTGAAGCAAATTTCTCTTTATCTGCCTATAAAAACCTTTTCCTGATCATTTTTTTTTTTAAAGATTTCATTTATTTATTTGACAGAACGAATGAGAGCGCACAAGCAGGCAAAGCAGCAGAGGGAGAGGGAGAAGCAGGCTCCCCACTGAGCAGGGAGCCTGATGCGGGGCTCGATCCCAGGACCCTGGGATCATGACCCGAGCCAAAGGCAGATGCTTAACCAACTGAGCCACCCAGGCGCCCCCTGATCATTTTTAAATGTTTGTGTTTCCTAAGAACAAGAGTGTTTTCAGGAATACCTACTGTGCGAAGGTAAAGTTTAGGAAGTATATCCCTGATAATGGTAGTATGTGACGCTCATACTCATATCTAACCAGGGAGGCCAATTAAGCCTCTTATGGCCATTTTCTCGGCCTGATACGGAATCTGGTCCAGAATCTGGCATTGCATTGAACTCTTGAATTGGTTAGATCTGCCTTAATCTGGAGCCCTTCCACATTATCTTTGTTTTTCATGGCCTTGACTTAGGCATTCCTTTTTTGGCCAGTTGCTTTGGCGACCGTCCCTCAGTCTGGGTTTGTTGGCTGCTGGCTCACGATTAGAGTCAGGTTATGCATTTTTGACAGGGTTTTAAATTCATTTCCCCTTGGCCCGAGACAGGGGCACGAGCTGGCACACAGACTTGCGGTCTGATGGAGGGCAGAGCGTGATCCTGAGAGGTGAGCGTGAAGGAGCTCTGGGGCTCCGGCCAGAACTTGGCTCACAGGTGGGTCTGGTTGGGCGTATGAGCTGTTTTTTTTTTGTTTGTTTGTTTTGTTTTTTAATTGTGAATCAGTGTTTTAAGACCTTAAAACTTGACAGAGAAATCCAGATTCCCAGCTACTCTTGAAGGGCTTGAAGATCTGGTGACATTGGGGGCCCTGTCCCTTGTCCCTATTGTTGAGTGACGAATGTCCCGTGCAGACAGGCGTGTGCACTCTCCTGTGACTCCTGCCTCCGCACCACGTGTGATGGATGTGTGGTGAGCTTTGTCCCTGCTTGCCTACCTCCCTCCTGCGTGTTCCTCACTTGGCTCCTGTGAGTCTGCCATCTGAGGCATCCAGAATGGCCTTGCAGTTACGCTCTGTCTGTATTCTGTACACGGGCAAGTGTTCTTCTTGGGACCTTCTAAAGGGAACAGTTGGCCCTTTCATAGCTGCTCCTTTTGCTCTTTCTTCCCTCTTTCAGGAGGTGGACTTAAGTGGCTCTATTTTCTGTTAGTGATGGGGTTTGCATCCACTTTTACTAAAGAGTCATGTGGAGGTCACATGGAGGACCTTAGGGTGTCCCAGCCTGGCTCCCAGGGAAGCCGAGCTCAGTGAGAGGCTCCTTCAGCTCCCAGATAATGCAGGAAAGGCTCCATCCCTAGAGGGGCCTGCACCAGCCTGGGACAGTCAGGAGAGTATTTTCTGAGGGGGTGAGGTTGAACTGGTGATTCTTCCAGTTAGCTTGGGGGAAGAGGACTCGCTGTTGAGGCCTGACTTTGAAACACTCCAGGGCACACTTGTGCATTATTGAAGGTCCTTCCCTCGCTTGTCACGTCCATGGAGAAATCCTTTTTTTTGGTTAGGAGATAGTGATGCTAGAGCTCCCGTGTATAATTTATAAATAATGATAACAGAAAAGAACAGCTAATGTTTACTTAGTACTTACTTACCATACACTTGATAGATACATTTACACACACACACACACACACACACACTCATTTTAATTGTGCCTTTACTATCTGAAGCAGGTATTTCTATTCTCCCATTTTATAGGTGATAAGCCAAGGCCCAGAGAGGTCAAGTGACTTGCCCAAAGTCACACAGAGGCAGGGTGAGTGTTCATGTTAGGCCTGTTGGACCTCCAGGCAAATACTTTAATGACCTGAAGAACTGAAGTGAACAGTAATCTGCCTTAAGTCTGTGCCTTAAAGAAGTAACTCGAAAGGGTTTTGAGTGAGTGTAAATGACAGTCAAGTATGATTCCGGCTGTTAGGTTTGGAACCCTGTGATTTTCCTGTTGTGCTCAGGATATTTTGGGTATGTGTCATCTGCAATTAATTACCTTCATGAGTTGCTAGAGTTCTTTGGGCTGCTTCCCTGGCTCTGGATATGAAATGTGGGGCCAGTGGGCCATTCTGAGTGGAATTTGCCAGGTGGCTAATGAGATGGGGCTTATAAAAGAAGTAGTGACATGGTGGGAACAGGGAGAGAGCACAAAAAATCAAACAAGCTTTTTACGACTCCTCTCCTCCCTCCAGCTGGCAGATGAGACACCACACAGCTCAAGTCAGAGAACAGTCAAGGAGAAACGCAGACTTCCTGGAATTCGGGCCCCCTTGGCGGTCCTGGCCCTGTCTTATTAGAGAAAATGGCTGGAAAGGTAGAAGTAGTCAGATTTCTTTCTTACCTTTTTTCATTTTTTATTGAAAACTTTATTCATTTGATAGAGCACACGAATGGTGGAAAGGGGCCAAGGGAGAAGCAGGCTCCCCACTCAGCAAGGAGGCCGACGTGGGGCCTGATCCCAGGACCCTGGGATCATGACCTGAGTGAAGGCAGACTCTTAACTGACTGAGCCCCCCAGGCACCCCAGTAGTCAGATTTCTTGTGTAAAGTAAGGGACCACTGCTTTCTGAACTGCATTGGGGGAGTGTGATGGTGCCTTGGTGGGCTCTTGCTCTGATCAGGTTGTGCTGGGAGAGTGCATTGTAGACAGTGCAGGGCAGGGAGTGGTTTTGGGCTCAGGTGTGTCCCAGAAGTGACCTGGAAGCTGGTTAAAATGCAAATTCCAGCCAGCCTCCTCCAGAACGCAAATGTTGAGTTCTGCAGCAGGGCCTGGGAGTCTGCCCCGAGGCAACTTCTTTTTTTAAAATTTTAAACTCTTGAATATAGTTGTTTGCTAGAAACAGAACATTCTTCTCCATAACTCATGCATTCATCCCAATCAGAAAATTTACATTTCTACCATCTAGTTCTTTCTTCATATTCAGCCTTTACTTATTGTCCCGATAATGGCCTTTCTTGTAAAATGATTGATTCCAGAATGACTTGTTGCATGTAATGTCTCTGGGCTGGAGCAGATTTTTCCCCTGGATTTCTGTGACCTTGACAGTTCTGAAGACGACAGGTCAGCTTACTGGGCAGAATGCCGCTTGGTGGGTTGGTTTATTGTTTCTGAGACGAGCTTTGAGTCCGTGCATCATGGTTACTGACATCACCGAGGCGGTGCGTTTTCTTCTCTGTGCTGCATGGCTTCAGTTTGTGCCATAACTGATGATGGGAATTTTGATCCCTTGATCGCTCTGGTGTCTGCCACCCTTCTCTGCTGGGAATATCTTCCCCCTTTGTGGCTGTTCAGTATTTTGTGGAGAGGTAGTTGGAATCTATGTAAATACTCATGATGCATTAAACTTTCCACTTACCAACAGGTTCCCGGATTTCTGTTTTATTCAGTGGCTCATCATCTATTATTTTCAGCATTTTGATGGTCCGATTGTCCTGGATTTGTCTAGCAGCAGCCCTGATGAGTTGGCTTCCTTCAGAAATGACTCCATGAGTTGACATGACCGCCCTGAATTCCAATCCAGCACCACACTCTTGACCTCCAGTCTCCTGACTATGGATTTGTTACTCCCTTCTCTGAAGCAAGAACCCGGTTCCCACTGTCAGTTTGTTTAGGTATTCATTAACTTTTAATTAAGATACCAGAGTTTTTATTTCTGTGTATTTTAAGTTTTTACTTTATTTTTTATTTTATTATTATTTTTTAATTTGACAGAGATGACAAGTAGGCAGAGAGGCAGGCAGAGAGAGAGAGAGGAGGAAGCAGGGTCCCTGCTGAGCAGAGAGCCCGATGCGGGGCTTGATCCCAGGACCCTGGGATCATGACCTGGGCTGAAGGCAGGGGCTTGGTCATGAGTCACCCAGGTGCCCCTAAGTTTTTACTTCAATTCCGGTTACCATACACTGGAATAATTACTGTTCAGGTGGACAGTGCCATGATTCAACAGGTCCACACATCGCCCTGTGCTCATCATGACAACTGTACTCCTCGGGCCCCTCACCCAGCCCCCGCCGACCTCCCCCCTGGTGCCCGTCAGTTCTCTCTAGCTAAGAATGTTTCTTGCTTTGACTCTTTCTCTCCTTTGTTTCCCTTTGCTTGTTTGATTCTTAAATTCCATGTGAGTGAAATCAGGGGGTACTTTTATTTTATGACTTATTTGGCTTAGCACTCCACTCTCTAGCTCCATCCACATCATTGTAAATAGCCAGATTTCATTCTTTTTTACAGCTGACTAATATTCCGTTGTATATCCACACCACATCCTCTTTCTCCATTCATCAGTCCGTGGACACTCGGGCTGCTTCCACATATTTGCTCTTGTAAGCATTTGCATCACTGAATGATACTCCAAGTCTGAATGTACCAGTTTGCTGATGCAGTCACTTACGGAAAGATGGCTTGGTTGCTTCCATGCTCTGGCAGTTAGGAATAGGACGGCTTGGTTTTGTGTGGTTGTAACTTTCAGCTTGTTTGGGTAAATACCAAGGCGTGTGATTGCTGGATCTTATGGTAGGAGAATGTTTCCTGTTGTAAGGAACTGCCAGACTGTTGGGGAGTGGCGGTTCCATTCTGTGTTCCCACCAGCACCGAAAGAGAATTCCTGTTGCTCCATATCCTCGCTGGGCACCTGCTGTTGTCAGTGTTGCGGGTTTCTGCCATTCTAACGGATGTGGCTTGCGTTAGCTTTTATAGTCCTTGTTGTCTCTGAAGTCTGTTTGGTGACTGGTTTGCACACCTCCCCTGTGTGAATCTTTTTTTCAGAAGGGTAGAGACCTAGTCTGTCTTGTAATGGCTACATTTCCTTTGCCAAAATAATGCCCAGTATGTAGTAGGTATGTGGGAACGAGTTGAATAAATGATAGGCTTTCTACGACATTCTGGGTAAGTCCTCAGTATCCTACCATTGTTGAGGTGAGTGAGCTGAAGTGTGGAGAGGGACATCCATGCTGCACACGTGTGGTTAGAAATACCTCCTGTGAGGAACAGGTGAGAGATGTGCTTGGACAGATGAGAGATGGGTCAGAAGAGTTTGTTGTCTTGGGCATGTTGCTCTTGTCACCTCTCACCTTGCTCTTTCCTCTGTTTCTAGGCCTAAAATTGAGTATAAAAGTACCTTAAAAAATGGTGAGGATTAAATAAATTAATACATATAAAGCTGTATTAGTTCTCAACTCTTTTTTTTTAAGGTTTTATTTAGTTCTCAACTCTTAATAAATTGCCCCCAAATGTAGCAGATAAAACAATATTCTTTTTTTTTTTTTAAGATTTTATTTATTTATGTGAGAGAGAGTTATAGAGAAAGCATGATTGGGGGAAAGAGGTAGAGTGGGAGAAGCAAACACCCTGCTGCGCAGGGAGCCTGACGTGGGACTTGATCCCAGGACCCTGGGATCATGACGTGAGCTGAAGGCAAATGCCTAACCGACTGAGCCACGCAGGCAACCGAAATAACACCATCTGATCTCCTAGTTTCTATGGGTCAGGAATCTGGGCACCACTTAGCTGGGTGCCTCTGGCTCCGGCTGTTAGGAAGTGGTGGTCAGGGGTTGGGTGGTGCTACCATCATGTCAAGGGTTCCCTGGGCCTGGATGGTCTTCCAACCTGGCTCACTGGGCTGCTGGCAGACCTCCTCCCTCACGAGGTGGACCTCTGCACACTGCCCTTTAGAGATGGCCTATTGTGGAAGTCTTGAGAACAGAACTGGGTAGTCAGGGAGCACTGTGTGAGCTGCCACCCCTCCGCCACCACCACCGGGACCACAACGGCTGCTGCCCCCACTACTAGCTGCTGCCTCCACCATCACCTACCAGTGCTACCCCCTTCCTTCTGCGGGTGTTGTCAAAGAGCTGGTCAGAACCGGAGCTGAGAGTTGAACCCAGGTTTGTCTGATTCTAGATGTTTCCAGTTGCCTCTGCTGTGCCCGGGAGTTGACTTTTCTGCTCTGCACCATGGTTGCCGGGGCCGGTCTTCTTGGGCCCCCCGGGTTGTGAACTCCAGGAGGGTAGAGAGTCCTTGCCTCCTCTGGGCACCCTCCTGCCTTTGCACCCAGCCCTTGTGGAGCAGACTTTCTGATGACCTTGTTAGTAGACCTCCAGCACCCTGGGTTCACAACCTGGGCCGAAGGCAGACGCTTAACAACTGAGCCACCCAGGCATCCTGATCTAACCTTACTCTTAAATGCCCCCCCCCCCCCCCCCCCCCCCACTGGTAAAGTATATTGTTGGAAAACTTGAAAATGTCTTCTAATTCCATCATTCAGAAATGAACACTGTTAACATTGTGGTTTATATATTCCTACCGTAAATCCGTAGCAAACTGTACATAAGGGGCTGTCTTCGGTCAGCCACCTTGGTACTCTGCTGCACTGACATAATGGCACCTCACAGATGTTCCTCCACTGAAACATACCTCTCACCAGCCGCTTTCATTTGCGGCCTGTGTGGTCATGGGTGGCAGAAGCTTGCACTGTGCGACTCTTGGAAGGTCACGTCCCTCTGAACGAAGCTCGCTGGTCGCATTTGCCCAGGAGTCTACCCAGCCGAGGGAATCTGCACGCCCAGGCTCAGCCGCCCTCATGGTTCAGTGGGGTCTTTCAGGGCCTTGCATTTTTGACTTCGTACCTGTGCTTAATTACTTACCTAAATGTATATGGAACAACAGAGTTAAGGGAAATGGGTTTGAATCTCTGGTTTGACTCCCTGGGCCACCACTTTCCCATCTGCAAAACGGGCACAGTGAAACTAGATTCCCGAGGTGCTAGGGACCACACGTGTGACAGAGTCAAAGAACATTGTGACTCTGCCTTGAACTCTCCGTGTGATCCAACCGCCCCCGGGCTGCTTAACCTCTTGCAGACTCTGTTTCTTCATCTGTAAAGTGAAAGGTAATAAAATTTGAGGATAATACCAGCCCTTCCTGCAGCTCGCCCAAAGAGCCTGTGTGTGACGTCTCCGACGTGGCATCCCCCACGCAGAGGCAAACCCGATGTGCTGTAGAGAGGAGAGGGGCTCGCCATTAAATGTGTAGACCCAGCTTTTACCTGTAGGAGGCCTTGGCCCTGAGCTACTTCACCCTTCTTAGCTACCACGGGGGAATTTCAAGGAAAACCTAAAGCTGCCAAGGGCCCACCTCTGCCAAGGTCCATGCAGGCCACATTTTTGTAACAGAAACTTGGTTCTTTGCCACTAAAATTGGTCTCCCAGTCTTGGAGGCTGTGTCCAGTCTGAAAAAAGCCGCATTTCAGTAGCTGTAGGGTACCCAGTGTGCATGGACATATCGGCAGCTCTGGGAAGCCCTGGGGTGGAAGTGGGGCACCTGGGAGAGAATGAGGCTGCTGAGCACATCTCTCCCTGACTGTCTACCTGTAGTCCCCCTTGTTCTTTTTCCATGGCCCTTTGTCACCCCCTCGAATGCAGTTTAAGAAGTGTACTTGAAAATACCTGCCCTTCAATACCTTTATTTTAAAGTGCAGATTCTCTGCCCCAGATTTTGGTCACTGTGCACCGGCCTCATGGTTTGGGCCACGCCTGTGTCCCAGCTGCATTATTCTCTCTTTGGTGTTCTTTCAGTCCACTTTTGAAAACCTTTGAACTTCTTTTCAAAAGATTCTTTCTATCACAGCAATATATGGAAAATCAGTTTCTAAAAAATCTATTAGAAGAATATCTCTGAGTTTAAAAAAACAATAAAGAGATAGGTAAACCTCTAAAATGATCTTGTATCACATTTAGAAGATTCTGTTTAAGTTCATTCTCTTTGTGTGCTTCTCCTCTCTGATGGAACTGTGAGGAAAGTTAGGTCCCGCTGCCCTTGAGAGTGCAGAGAACTGGGTAAGTACGCAAGGGTGAGTGGGGGAGGGGGATTTCTGCAGGTTTGTGTCTGTGAGGTTGGTTTCCCGCTGCAGTTGGCTTTAGCCATGACAGACCGGGTTTGCCTGATGGAACCCCTACCCCTGCTCCTCCTTGTTCTGTGGTTTTCTCGTCGCTGACATTGTGATGGCTAAGGGTGCCTCCCAGCTACATCTCCTCATTGGAGGCAGATGCGTGAGTTAGAGCAGGAAGACCAGATCCTCTGAGAGGTGCTAGTGTTGACAGGTGGCTCACTGACAAGTCGCCAAAGGGGTGAAGCCCGCAGCTGACCTGGAGCCCCAGTGACTGCGCTCAGGATTCAGGGCTTCCTAGTGGCCCAGGTTATTGGAAGGTCTGAGTGTGGGCGGTTCTTAGCAACAGTAGCATCCCTGCCCCCTGTTTTTCTAGGTGGTCTGTCAGGGTTTGATATTAAATCATCTCTCTTGGTTACAAAAAGAAGCTAGATATGGGAGGGCGGTCTTCAGCTGGGCAGTGGCCTCCTAGAACGAGGAAGGGGAAAATCCTGTGAAATGGAGAAGAGGGAGTTGCCCTAAGGTCCTCATGGTCAGGGTGGCAAACACCTGTGCGCCCTTGCTCAGACCTCTCCTCCACTCGGGCTCACGGCACACGTATCGGCAGTGTAGACGGCATGGGGTACCCTCCCCACCCGCCCCGACAGGTGACGGTGTGGCCTGCTCCGTAGAGCCTTCAACTTTCCTCCTCAGCATTGTCTTTAAATGTTCTTAGTAAATTCTTTAAGTCTTACCCCCAAAAAAACAAACCCAAACCCACAAAAAACAAAACAAAAAATATCTTAAGAGACTAGGTCGTAGATGTGTTCTTTGCAAACCTCACTTCGCTGTAGAAGATTAGGGAACATAGCTGAGCCACCAGAAGAGAAAAAGCCTCAAAGTAAGACCTGTGGCCTCACGGCTCAGAGGAATCTGTTGGGATACTGCCCATGTGCACAGCTGACAGGGCCGTGCACACATTCCCTCCTGTGTGCACACACTTGGTGGGGGTAATGAAGAGTCTAGGCCCCCTGGCTCTGAAGACACAGCCTGTGAGCGGATGCACCCAGAGCCCTGCTCAGGCTTCGGTCTTCCCTGCTCGTTGACCCCTTAACCTGTTGAGGCGGACGGGTACCTGGTGAGGGGACCTGCGGTGGTGGGCAAGAGGAAACGCGGGAGCCTGCACCATCCTGCCTGTATTTTTCACCTGCTCAGAGGGCCTTGAGCCTTTCTATAGTCAGGGTTCATTTAGTTAGCTAATCCATTCTATCGTCTCATGAGGTGGCAAATGAAAAGCATTTTTACATTTGCTAATCATAATAGACCTGTGCAATAAAAATGATGACCTCACTTTGGCTCTCCTAGCTGCAGATTAACATCCTGTCAGCTGGATGCAAATCAGTTGTCCAGAGGCTGGGAATTATTTGGTTGGCCTGGTAATGTGCCTTTTAAGTTCATTTTTGTTAGCAGTCTCTCCACCGGTTGTGGGGCTTGAACCCATGATCCTGAGATCAAGAGTCCCATGCTTTTCTGACTGAGCCAGCCAGGAGCCCCAGTAATGTGTTAAGTTAAAAAAAATTTTTTTTTGGTGGGGCAGGAGTGCCCTGATTTTCATAGCCTCCTGCCTCCTACTCACTCTTAGTCTTGGTTGGTTCTTCTCTGTGGCCTAGCCTGTGTGACTGCAGTGGCCGCAGACTTCCGTATTCCATCTGAAGAGGGACTGTGTGGGAGAGGATGCTTAGGAGCCTCAGTGACAATAGTGGGCTGGACGGGACTACACACACACACACACACACACACACACTCACACACTCACACACTCTCACACACACACTTTGCACCCGTATCAGACTTAGGGTTTTGTTGTTGCCACATAGTGAGGTAAGCTGCAGCCATCGGAGAGACTGGGCCAAGGGCAGAGAAACTCTTGCTATCATCCTTGCAACTTCATGTGAATCTCTAATCATTAAGAAAAAAAATTGAATGCAAAGGGCTTCGATCAGGTGTTTGAGTTTCTTTCATAAAGCATTCCAGTGACCGGAAAGTGTTAACTTCCCCCAAAAGGCAAACCAGTTCATGGGTACGAAATTATCTGGGGTGAATTTATAGCTCCCAGAGGTGCGTATCCAATAGTTTGATGTACTCTGCAGTTTCTCATCTTGATGGAGATCAGTTTATATTAAAAACCTTGGTTTTAATCTGTTACATCTCATTTTGAGATAGAATCTCTAAGACATTATTAAAAAATCCAAATCAGAAGGAAAGCAGCTCCTGGAAACCTGTCCATGGCGGCTGCGGAAGCATAGAGCACCAGGGCAGCCAAGGGCTGACCCGTGTGCTGTGAGCAAATCAGAGCCCGGCAGCAGACGTAGGCTCGACTCACCTGTCAGTCTGCCTCAGTGAGCCCGCATGTTCCACTGCGTGGGAGATGAGCTGCCATGAACCCTTGTTAAATGAGGCCATATAGAAATGCAGATAAATTGCTTTCCCTCATTTGCAGGCCCTGTGTGACTTGAATTCACACGTAGAGATGAGGAGTAGGTTGAGATGAGTGACAAGACTCTGCTGAAGGAATCCAAGAAAACAAGCTGTACGAGCCACGTGTATCGGGGAGCATTTCCCTCCCCCAATCTTTCCAGGACTTGTTAGTTGCTTGGCTTCAAACGTTTGCTATTCACATCACAGATGGAGGAAGCTGCGGACAGCTTTACAAACATCCGTGAGAGGCTGTCTATGAGGAGGGAGTGGGGAGATTAAGGGGCTCCTCTGTGGCTCTTTCTCTAGAGCTTCCGAGATGAACGTAGCATTCTCAGGTCCTAAGGACTCCTAAGTCCTCCGGAGAGTCTGCCGCTGATGATGGTCTTTTCTGCCAAAAGTACAGAAAAGCAAAAGGGTAAACACAGGGCTGAGGTGTTGTCAGATGCATGGAAAACAGTGCTGACGACGGCCAGTCAGAAGTTCCTACCCTGAGTGTGTAGTGCACAGCCGTACCCAGGAGCGGCATACGCATCCATAACTGGATGGAGTTAGAGACTGCCTGTGTGGTGAATTGTTCAAGGGGACAGCCCAGCTGTGGAAAAATGGGTAATACCCGGTTTTACAAAGGAACCGATACTGAAGTGTATTGGGTTTGTACTGGTGATACAAGTGTGGGGGAAGGCCTGAAACATATATACTGGGTTTTCAGCATCGGTTACCGTGAGGAAGGGGGATGGCTAGTGATCAGTGAACAAAGCAAGAGAAGACTTGAAACAAAAAAATGAGAGGAGTGTGAAAAATGTTTCATCCAGGGAAAATAGATTTATTTCACGTGTGTGCGCACATGCCTGGAGAGAGGTATGATAGGATAGCTATGAAAATGTCGCTGGGATGGGTTTCATGGTGTTGGGCTTTCAGCTGACTTGTACATTCCTGCTTAAATGTCCTCGGACTCTTTTGAGAAGAGTGTTTAAATTTTTATGATTATAAAAGAAACGCAGTCTTGAAGCTGTTTTCATATTGAGGAAGTGTTCTCTCCTATTTAAAGGCACTGAGACTCAGGACCTTTGGGTGGGGAGTAGTAGAATCAAAGTGTGGAAGAGGCAACCCTCCTTAGCGACACTGATGAGAAGCCAAGTTTGAATCCCAAAGGAGGCTGAGCAAAGCTCTTTGGGGCCTTGAGGACACAGCAGCCTGGGCTGGTGTCTTGGCATTGTGCCTTTCTTACGACCTTGATCTTGGCCATGTGACCTTAGTCACAGACCTTACCTGTGCCCCAATGCTATTGGGTCATTGTGCCTAATACACGACAGGCATTTAAACCTTTTCCCAACAAATGAAGAATGAATAAACGCATACTCGAATCAGTCAAGTCAGGAAGGCAAAGTCTCAGCTGTGTGGTCCTCAGTAACCGGTTGTTTTCTCCTTCTGATCCTTGTTTTTTTTTTTTTTTCCCTCATCCTGTGTACCTGGGGAGTGAATTGGGTAGAGCAGGGCTTTGATGGGGCCTTATATAGAGTCTTGTGTGGAGGGGGGTGTGGACGAAGCTGCTTCTTTCTCTGACTCAGTTTCCTCATCTGTAAAGTAGGTGTTGCCACGTGATGCCTGGCAAATACTAAATGTTCAGTGCCTGTGGCCATTAATAAAATATGAGTATTCCTCAGGCTGAATAGGTGGTTCTTAGTGTGTCTTTCCATAAATGGAGAGAATATTGCCAAGTGACCACCGAATAGGCAGCTTGACAGATTCAGATAATTAGAGCACAAACTATGTCCGCATCCTGACTTGGTGGGAACTGGAACCAGTTAGCACTTACTTTGTTATGGATGAGAAGTTTTTGCAGGCATTCTGCAAATGTACCTTCCCAAGTGAATGTAGTCTTCTCCAGTGAGGATCTCTAAAACAAAAAATATACTAATAAGGTGAGCCCCATGTGTTTTTCTTTACAAAGATTGCCCCCCCTCGGTCTAAATTGCCAGCTTTTAAATATGTATTTTTTTTTAAACGTTCTTGTACCTGCAGAGAAAACGAGGTGCTCAAAGTCCAACTGAAGAAATACGTAGGAGCTGTCCAGATGCTGAAAAGAGAAGGTCAAGCCTCTGAAGGTGAGGGGGAGACTGAACTGGGGTGGGGAGGGGGCCGAGCTTTTTAATTCTTATTAGCCTGCGTGTCTGGTGCATAGGAACCAGCCACTCAGCGCAGGATGAGTACCCATGCAGATGAAGTCGAGAAACCGTGCTGGTCACGATTCTGGAAAACAAATTAGATGGAACATCCTCTTGTGTGTTCTTGCTGCATGCAGAACTAATGTCGTAAGACTTACTTGCTGGGTTACTAGCAAGGGTTGTGTTAATTTGCGTACTCAGGGAGATTTATATCTTGGGTCTTGAGGTACTTGCCAGGGAGAGAACCTTGCAGCATGGTTAAGTCCCATCAGGCCAGGGGTGAAAGCAACAGAACCCCAAAGTGGTGGTGAACCAGAGCTGTGGAGTTGGGCTGATCTGGTTCCAGCCCTAGTTCTGGGTAAGCTCCTTCGTCTCTCTGTACCTTAGTTTCCTCATCAGTAAAATGGGCTTAGTTGACAGTCCCTACCCCATGAAGTATTCCTTCCAGACATCTTAGCATGATGCCTAGTATCGGGTAAGTACTGAATACATTTTAGCTATTGATACTCTTAGTCAGAAATACAAGTAGATAGAAAAATGATCACTTGACCAAGATTGCATTAAAGGAGGTGATACCATATGCTTCCCCTCTCCACATTTTGGCTACAGTGTAATCAACTAAAACATTCTCGGTTTAGCTGCAAGGAAGGGTATTTCCCTTTGCCTGAAACGTCTTACAGCCTTCAGCCAATTTGCCATTAAGAGATTTACTTAAACACAAATGAATGCTTGGGGTGTAGACACTTTAACAAAGGGATGGACCCTCCAGGGTTACAGGTCTTGGGAGTGCGCCAGACCTGCATCTGGATCCAGGCGCACCCAGGGTAATTTGAGGTGTTAGAGTTATTTTGCCATCTGGATGTGGAAACCTCCCACCAATGGTAGTGGTGTGGATCGACTAAGACAATGAACGGGAAGTTTGCAGTGTGGCACCTGGCCTGTCATTGGCATTCAGTAAGTGGTAGTTAGGTTTCTGTGGAATAGAAGGAGACAGCATTGGAGTCTGGATGTGGGTTGCATACAAATAACAGAAAGGCTTGAATTTTGTTTAAAGCTTTTGTGTTGATTACGGTCTCTGTTTGATTGGCTTCAGTGTGTTGGTGATTATTATTATTACTTTTTTATTACATGCCTTGCTTTGTTTGTAATTGGTCTATAACTGTTTCGGTCCAGGGGTTATCATTGCAGAATTAATCACGTCTTCCTCTGTGGGCTCATCCCTTTTTCAAACAGACATTGCTGTTATGGTCCTGAATCCGTGTCACGTGTGTTCTGTGGGTGTTGGTCTTTTGACTTTCACTCCCCGTCTTTGTTTCCCCAACACCTCACTTTTGTAGTTGCTCATTCCGTCCATGGTGTGTCTCGAATGAGCAGTATTTGTCTGCCCTTTACCCTTCCCAGGCAGCTTCTAGTCTGTTTCCTTGGGGCTTTGTCACCCTGTGAAGAGTAGGTATTTTTCCTGTATTTTAATTTTTTGATTTTTCTTTATTTTAGAAAGTTCATTATTGGAGACTTAGGAGAGCTTAAGGGACTCATACGTGTATCTAGGGTAGAAGTGAACTCAGGTCATTTTCCTCTGAATCCCTGGTTCTTTGCCTTATAGACTTCTTAGATTAGTGTCTGCTGAGGCCATCACCTAAGGAACGTATTAAATACGCCTGTTCTCAGGAAGAGCGCTGCTCTTGCTACCAGTGGTTTCGTGAATCTAGGATGGCCCCACGGTTGCACTTCTAGGTACGTGACTATAATGCCCGTGATCTAGGGATGCCTTCCCTTGAATATTTGGATCTCTTTTATCCTGGCGTGTGCTGTCTGCTCCCTCTCCAGCCCCAGCACGATGGCATGTGGGCCGCTGTGTCCACAGTGAACTGGCCTGATAGTTGAGCTCGAGGTATGGCTCTTCCTGGGTGTTTCCTCAGTTCTGTTAAGGAACTCTGGCATTTCTCCTCTCCAGCACGGGGCACTCTCCCTTACTGGGGGAGAGCAGGAGCTCGCTCTTCCCTGAAGTTTGAGACCTACTACATCAAGTTGGTGTCTTCCCTGGAGAAGCCTTCAGGCAGCTCCTGTGGGGCCAAGGAGCCGGCAAACCCACTCAGGTACCCGCTAGGTTGTGTGGACAAGACTGGGTCATTGTCTCCAGAGTGCACTCACGTCAGTCAAGCACGCAGGGAATGATGGGTCATCCGAGGGGCAGTTCATTCAGCGGTAGTGAGAAAGCAGATGGCAAGTGATCCAGGAGCCCATATATGATGCTCAGGCCCATCAGTCCTCTGGGCTTACCAAACTGGGGAGCTGCGGTCTCCCCTGATGGTGGCCTCTGGAATCCGAGAAGGGGGACCTAGTTGGGTGCTTATCAGTCGAGCGTCCCAACAGCTCCCACACTGAGTGAGGGGAAGGTCTCGGCCCTACAAGCCCATAGAGATGCTGTTACCCTCGGGCTCTTTACGTGGCCCTTTTTCTTTTTCTTCGGCCTGTGATTTAATGGGGTTCTGTGCTAGTTCTGTCAGATGGCAGTTAATGGTGAGAGAGAGAATGTGCATGTGTAGCTCTTCTGTGAGATACTTAGTTTCTGCTTGCCTCATAACCAGTAGTCATCAGATAACTTGGTTTCAGTTTAGAGATGATCATTAATCATGGCTCTTCTCCTTTCCCCTCTAGTTCCCTGTATGACATAGACACAGGACTCTCCAGGACACTCCAGCATGACCTGTAACCATAGCCTCCCTTCCCTAACACACTGCTGCCCAGGGGTAGACCCCGAGACGCCCCTTGGGAGACGCTGTCGGGTCTGTAGAAGTCCCATGCGGTGCGGCCGGAGAGGGAAGAGAGTCTGTGGGCATAGGTGGTTCACTTTTTAATCAACTCCACTCAGTTGAGAGTGTCACCCAGTTGCGCTCTCGGGGGAGTGAGGCCAAGTACATTTGGCTGATGAAGTCTCTGCGGGGAAGTGCAGCCCCTGGAGGGAGGCTGTTTGCCTAGAGCTGTGAGGACTGCCATGGAGGCCTCCTGAGCGAGGTCCTGGCAGGGCTGCGTCGGGGGCAAGGTGTGGCAAGCGGGCACCCCCTGCATTGCATTGACCATCTGGAGAGAGAAGGAAGCCGCCTGCTGTCAGGGCCTGGGTGTCTTTGTCCACGGGGCCACTTCTTCTTGTGTGTGGTCCATGAACAAGAGGGTCAGGGCCACAACATGGGGGAGACCCAGCACGCCGTGTGATCCTAGCAGCTGACAGTGGATGTGGGTACATGAATGATTTCTGTGGAAGGACACCAAGGACTCCCCTTGCACGACTGACTTAGGGGCCACTGGTCCTGCCAGCGGCATACTTCTTTCCTGTTGGGCTGGGAGGGCTGGGACCGCTCTTCCTCTCATGTCTGCATGAGGCCGACGCATAGAGGGAGGAGCCGAGCCAGATGGTGGACAGGAGCTGAGCTGTTGGAGCATATGAATGCAGCCGTGCTGACCCGATGGTCTAGCCCTGAGCTTTCTAAGAGCGCTAATTCCGCCCATGTCCCCTGCATGTTTGCAAGCTTCAGTTGGATTTCCGTAACTCCTATGCTCATGGCAAACTGGTAGCTCTTTCCTGGCTATGGAGTCCAACCTGTCCTTGTGCGGGGCTCTTCTTTGTTGGAGTCAATCTTTCCAGATGATACAGTGTCCAGTGTGTCGTGAGGCTCTTGGTCCCACTCTCCCTCTCGTTATGTACCTTCCACTTGCTGTCCTCCTCTGCCTTGGCCATTGTATCTTACTTCCTAGTGATGGATTGAAGGCGGCATGCCCTTGTCAGGGGCTCCATTTAAGTGATCTATCGCGGGTTCAGGGACAGGGAGAAGAAAATGGCCTGTTGCTCGTGGCCGTCAGAGTCATCAGCAGCAAGTCAGGAGGTATAGTGGGAGGAACTTGACAGATGAGGGACGCTTGGAAGCAATTTTAAAAAGCTGACTCTAAGAAACCGAAGAAGTTTAAAAACAAAAAGCCAGTGGCCCACTCACTGATTCCCTGTTCAACACTGTGTACTTCCTGTTCTCATGGGTCTCTGTTTCCTGGGGCTCCCAGAACATAGGGCAGGACAGTTGAGACCCCCTGATTCTATGGAGATGGATGGTCACAGGCGAAGGGGACTCCTAGAGCCTACGTGTGCCTCGGGCATGTGGGGTGTAACTTTGTATCCTGCAGTCTGAACCGTTGCAGGTTTGGGCCATCTCCACTTGGGTGGCCTCGAATTCCTGCCCCTGGTGAGGGAGGTAAAGCTGTCTTGGTCTGAGGCAGGATTCTCGGGTTGCAGGGAAAGCTGGCTCAGGACTGTGCATGTGCTCCTGTCTGGTTGCAGTAGGATAAACATGGAACTTCATGGAAACCTACATCAGATCCTATCACTCTGCCTTAAAAACCCCCTGCAAACCTGATGATGATTGCTTCCAGTGCTGGCTGTGGTCTGGCTCTTGCCGTGTTCCAACCCCACCTCCTCCAGCCCTAAACTACCTCCTACCCCGGGGCCACTCTGGCCGTCAGGCTCTTCCTCGGATGCATCAGACTAGTTCCAACCTCACTGCCTCTGCAGTGAGTTGTCTCTCTGCTGCAATGCTCTTTCCCAGTGTCTGGACGGCTGATGCCAGCCTGTCGGGCGGGTCTGCTCAGCAGCCGTGTCCTCTGACCACCTTGTATCACACTGTATCTTCCTGCTCCTTTTTTATTCTGTTACTTCGTCTTCATCACAAAGCTTATCCATACGTCAGAATATCTCGATGGCTCATCGCCTGCGGTGTTTGCTGTCTGAGCCCCCTGTACAAACCACAAGAGCGGGGACCTGGCCTGCTCATTGCCTGGCTGTGTTCAGAGTGCCTGAGTAGTCCGTGACCCGTGGGGTGTGCGCTATGAATGTTCGTGACGTGAATGACGAGAAGTTCAGAGGAGCTGTTAGAGGACCCGGCCTCACAGCGTGTATGTGAGGGAAGACCTTTGGCAGCTCGGGAGAGCGTGGCCGGGGGCACATGGAAGGTCTTTGTTCCAACGCCATGCCAGCCGTGTGCCTGACCCCATGTGACCCTCCTTACGCTTGCACCTCAAATTGGGTTCTTCTCATCATGCAGAGTTTGCTTTTCTCGTAACTACAGTTCGCATGTGACTTCACCTTCCCTATGGTTCCATCATTCAGAATTCTTGACTACAAGAGTCATAAAATCCAATTTTATCTGGCCTAAAAAACATGTCGCAGTGCCTGTCTTCAGGGATGTTTGATCCAGGGGTTCCAGCAAAAGCAGGAGGTTCCCCCACATCCCCATTTCTCAAGTCTGCTTTTTCTCTCCCCAGTGTTGGCAGCATATACGGGTATGTGTTTAAGCTCCAGCCCACCGGGGAGAAAGGTGCGATTTAGGGTGCTTGCTGATGTTCGTGGTGTAAATGCCCCCACTGTGGCTGACTCCCGGCTGCCAGCACCGTGTCACTGAGGCCCGCGTTGGGAAGAGTACGCACACTGGGCTCCTGTGAACTGCTGTGCCCCAGCCCCTGTGCCCCACCGGGTGCCCCCTCTCAGGCAGGCGTTTTCACACTGGCAAGGGGCTGCCTGAAGCTCTGGGTTTAATCATCTCAGCAAACCAGCCGAACAGTGTGCTTCTCTGACCCACCCGTTTCCTTATAAACGTCTCCGCCATCTTTCCCCCACTTAGAGCACCGCAGTGGTTCTCAGTCTGGGCTCCACATGGAATCCCCTGGGGAGTTGTAAAAACTCCTGTGCTCGGCCGCTAGGAACCACTGCCTTGGAGGACACTGCTTTCAAATTAATGAACTTCAAGGTCCGCCAGGGTGCTACAGATGTGCTGACGGTCTGATTCCTGGCCAGCAGGACTTATCTCAGATCAACTGAGGCTTTGCCTTTCATCTCCGATCCAGGTTTGGCTGCAGAACCGGTCTTCACAGAGGTTCCACCAATTAAGAAGACAGTGGTTGGAGGGGAGAGGGGCATGATGGAAGGTTCTCACCACTGTTGAGTTAACATGGTACAGACCGTACTCACCCCTGGGCCCCCTCAAGAATCCACAGTGGGCGTCAAGCACATCTCCTTTCTTTCTCTAGTCTTTCCCTTCCCCTGCAGTCTTGGCTCTTTTTCTTCGTGCCCAGCGTGCCCTCCCTCTGGGCGCTGCTCATGAAGCTTCAGTGCATTCTGGCCATGCTTCCCCATCATGACCACTTCTTGGTCCTGGCTCTTTGCCCAGCCAGGCTCCCTCTTCTGGGAGTGCCCTTTCCCTTCCTCCTGGTCAGGTCAGGTGTTGTATTTATTGTGAGAGCCAGCTCTTCTCCTGTCACCAGAGAAATTTAATCCTATGATCCTTGAGTTTGCCATACTCCTGTTGCACTTAAAAAGCGACAACTGAGATCTGGCATTGGATGGCTCACTCTTGGGAGCTTGTCATCCTGTCTTTTGGGTATGTGGTCCATCTGACCACACAGAGGATCTGAGTGGTCCTTATAGGCTTAGTTTTGTTTTTGTGTGTGTTGACCAGGTGCACGGTAGATGTGTGATGAAACTTGTTGCCAGACTGCATCCAAGTAATCCTAGGAGTGATTTCAGAGGAATAGGCAAGTTGGTATAGACGGGAACAGCGTTATCTGAGAAAGAAGAAAAGTTGGGGGAAGTGATTTTCCTTAAAGAGAAGAATTGTTCTCCTTTTTCCCAGGAGTGACCTACACCACTCTGCCTGTGGCCCATGGGTGTTCCCGCCCACATGTAGAGGGGTCTGGGGACTGTTTTCTCTGGCTGGGAAGCTGCTTCCCTACGAGGGCAGGGGAGCAGATGCTCGTGCCACTCACGCTGGGTGCTCATTTGATGCAAGTGGTATCTGTTTCCAAAGCCAGTTGTGTGGTTCCTTAGAGATCTCATACTCTATGTGCTTATTTTGGGACTTACACCCTTTAGAGTGGGGAGGAATGCTTGGTACCTTTTAAAGGTCTGTGGTAGAAGGACTATCCAAGGGCGCTTGGGTGGCTCAGTCAGTTAAGCATCTGCCTTTAGCTCAGATCATGATCTCAGGGTCTTAGGATCGAGCCCCACATTGGTCTCCCTGCTCAGTGGGGATCCTGCTTCTCCCTTTCCCTCTTCCCCTCCCCTTCCTCATGCCCTCTGTCAAATGAATAAAATCTTAAAAAGAGGGTCCAAAAATGTGACAAAGAAGTGTCTGTAGGAAATACTGATTCCATTGTCAGTCATTAATTGGGATGAAGAGACTACATAGTACCTGTGGTTTCTGGTGTCCCCTGCACATCTTGGCTTATTGATGGTAAGAAAGGATGCCCTTGGATTCACTCAAAAGATAGGAATTGAACACCGACCATGTGCCAGGCACAGTTCTGGGAGAACTTGAGTGAATGAGAAATACAAACTCCACCCCTGAACTGACCACTTAGTGGGGGAGACAGTAAGAAGGTAGACAAACAGATCATTTTGAATGATTCTCTAGGAATCACCCGGAGAAATCTTTGGTTGACAGTGAAAGAAAAGGTCCCGTCCATTAGGTACCTGGAAGGTGCTAGATACCATGCCAGGTTCTTAGCTACAGCATCTCTGCGGGATTGGTGCTCTTGTCATCCCCGTTGGACACATGTGGAGAAACCGGGGCTCTGAGAGGTGGATGTGGGCAAGGCTACCATATTAGGGTGCCCCAGAGAAACGCCTACGCACACACATACTCTGCAACTACACGTGTATGTACAAACAAGCATGTGTAGAGATGTGTGTCTGTGTATACACATCTGTGTCCATGGGCCTGCCTATACCTCTGTCTAGATGGGACAGATTTAAGGAATTGGCTCATGCTGTTAAAGAGTCTGGGAACTCGCAGGGGAGGCTGGCAGGCTGGAGACCCAGGGAGGAGCTGGTGGTGCAGTCCTAAGTCTGAGACCATCTGGAGGCAGGAGTCCTGGGGAGCTCAGTCTTTACTCTTAAGATCTTCAGCTTAAGGCCTGCTCCCCTTCCACTGATTGAGGTGCACCCACATTATGGAAAGGAAATTGCTTCACTCAAAGCCTGTTGTTAAAATGTTATTCTCTTAAAAAAAAAAAAAAAAACCTTCATAGTGGCATTCAGACTAGGATTTGGCCAAGTACCTGGGTGCTGTGGCCCAGGCATGTGGACATGTGAGATGAACGTGCCAGTCCTCTGCCTAGGAAGAGGTCAGGCCAAGGTTCTAGCCAGGCTGAGAGCATGCATTTCCCACCAGCCCTCCAGCTCTGTTCTCCCAGTACTGTCACTTGTGGTAAGGTCTCTTGCATCATCTTGGGCCTCAAAGGTGATGGTGTGCAGCAGCTGGCCAGGTGCTGCCTGCCTGTGTGGGGCAGCCTATGCGGAGGACGGCGGCGGGGGGGTGGGTGGCATCTACCCCTTCACTTTACCCAGGGAAAGCTCTGCTCCCCTCGCCTCTTCTCCCTGGAAGACTGAAACCCAGTCGTGTGCTGCCAGTCACAGGGGGAGCCGGCTCAGAGCAGGGGGGCCTTGGAACTGGCCATCAGACTCGGGGGGAAATCACTTCTTAGTAGCAGTGGAGACCACGTGTGTGCTGGGAGCATTTCTCTTCTTCCTCCATGAAGGGCTCCTCCTTCCACAGTGAAAGGAGAGGAAGGGCGTGGAGGGAGGCTGCCCTAGAGCATGGAGGGGAAGGCCGACTTCGGTTTTCTAGCTGGTGGGATCTGGCTTAACCCTCTGTGTTTTTGACTAGTTCCAAATTCTTGGAGTAAGTGTGGTGGTGGGGTTTTTTTTGGTTTTGTTTTAAGGTTTGTTAGCACAAGCAGGGGGAGCTGTAGGCACACGGATAAACAGGCTCCCCGCCGAGCAAGGAGCCCGATGCGGGGCTCGATCCAGGACCCTGGGATCATGACTCTAGCTGAAGGCAGAGGCTTAACTGACTGAGCCACCCAGACATCCCTGGGAGTAAGTTTTTATCTCACAGTTTAAGTATGTTCATTTGAGGAGCAGAAATGATAACTGTTGGCTTGGTGCAAGTGTTGGAAGTTTCAGAGGGTGACATATGTCACGTGCCAGGCAACTGTTGACGTTATGTTGGATTAGAGATGCATTTTGAAGGGCATCCGAGCTGAAGAAGGTCAGGGCACATTAGCAGACCACCTGTACACGAATTTCTGAAAGTGGGTGAATAATTGTGATAATCATAGAGTAAATGTCCTTGGAAGCTCTGTGGTCCTGGCAAAACAAAATTTGTCTGATGAGCTGGTTTTCCGACCTTTAAATAAATAACTGAACTGGTGGCTCGGTGTCCATCCCCAAGGCAGAGCTCAGTATGGCAGGACCCGGGGAACCATTCCTGGGACAGTGGCCCGAACTCGGATTTTTTTTTTTTTTTTTAATGACAGCTTACTGGAAAAGTCTGGGAAATAAGGTACCCAACACCCAGTGTGCTCACCACCCAGATTAAACAGATACTTTTCCAGATTGATTTCAGATCAATAAAAAGGATGAATTTATAAATTAAAAAAGGCAGCTTGGGTGGCCTGCCTTGCTTAAGCGAATCCTGAGGATTTCAGAGGAGGGTTACAACTTGGATGAGCCAAGCCCGGCTCCTCACGTGCCCACTCCTGACAGGGGGTGAGGTTGGAGCAGTGTCTCCCAACATACTGGACTGAGAATGGGAGGGGGGCAGCACCCCTGAGATAAGGATGGATACTGATGTTGGGGGTCAAAAACACCGATGGCTATGCAGCTAGAGTGACGTGGGAAATGGAGCACCTCCGGAATTTTTGTTGAGGAGAGGTTTGGTGGTTTTGTTGGGTAGAGGTTGGCAGACATTATCTTGACCCTGAATTTGCACAGCATGCTCTCTGTTTTCATTGAATTTGTATGTTCGTTTGGGCTCGTGTATCAGGTGGACTAGGTTTGGCTGCATTAAAACCAAACCAAACCCAAACAACAGTGACTTCCACAAGCTTTTTCTCTTAGCTAACACAAGTCTGGAGACAGAGTCTCACCTAGGGCTAGTGTGATGCTTTTATGATCCTTAGGAATGCAGGCTGCTTTTCCTTTGTGCCCAGCCATCTTCAGTACACAGTGTTTTATCTTCTTGATTGCCTCATGGAACCCAGGTGGTGGCCGGTGTTCCAGCCATTACACCTGTATTTCAGGCAGGTAGAAGCAAGAAGTGGGGAAGGGCAGAGCCGGCATTTCACAGCTGAAGTCTATTAGGATTTAAAGCTTGGAGGATAATCTTGCTTTAAAGAGCTTCTCAGGAAACCCCTCCCCCCCATAACTTCTACATACAGCTCTTGGGCCTCCCCTAATTGCAAGGAAGGCTGGGAATTGTGACGGCTTCACTGGCACATAAAGGAGGGATCATGGATATTGGGTAGGCAGTCCCTGCCCCAGGGGACTTTGGGGAAGGTGAGGCTGATGGAAACTCTGGGAGAAGTTGGCCGGGAGGGAGGTGGTGAGAGGGTACCAGAGCTCCTCCCACCCCCCAAACCAGCCCTCAATCCTCTCAATATTGAGAAAAGCTTCATCAAAGGTACAGGGGTCATCGCTGCCAGGAGATCTGGTCCCGGTTACTAGAGGTGCCTGTGTGTCTCTGGGGACTGCCATCAAGGATAACGTTTTATTTGCTCGACTGGATTTCATCTTCTGCAGGATACTTTCCCCTCCTAAGTCATTGCGAGAGCAATTGCCTGGAAATGCCAGGATCGATTCGTGAGTTTTGTTCATTTCTTTTTTATTGTTTGGTGGGAAATGAAGGCCCAGAAACAGAGCAGGAGCACTCGTGGGGCCTCCGCTCCCCCTGCGGAGGCGGAAGCCCAGGCCAGACGTCTCTTTATCATTGTCGCTGTCCCTTTTCAGGGTGGCCTCGGTGTTGGGATTGTCATGCAGTTTGTCAGTCAGTGTCTACGCTCTCTCCTTCCAGGACGCTGACGGTGGGGGGGCTGGTGGTGGTAAATGCCACTGTGGTTCTGAAAGCTGTTGTTGTGAGTTTCTAATAATAGCTTTCGTCAGGCATCCGGTCACTGTGCTTTGCCCAAGTGGGTAATGATGCCTTGTACCTCGGATGAGAGCGACTCGTCGAAATGTTTTTCTCAGACCGAATAGAAAAACAGACATCGCGTGAAGAGCTGAAGCTGAGCTCTCGGTCTGGGGCGATTTCACTGGTTTACGGCTTCAGTTTCACCCTGCGTTTCCGTAGAAATGCACTCCCTCCCCCACCTCCTCCGTGGGACGCCTTCTCGCCTGAGTGCCTCCCGTTGACTCCGTCTCGCACCTCCCTGCCGCCCCGCGCGCACCCCCATTCCCACGCACCTCTGCCCCCTGCCCTTCCGTCCAGCTCTGCAGTGTTGCTGCCCATTTTGTATTTAAATATTTTTATTTCTCCCTTTCTTTCGTGACCTACTCAGTGAACACGTGTGCCAGGATGAGTGCTTCTCCCGAGTAGGGACGCACTGGGTTTGGACGCTGCTGTGACCCCTGGGGGGTGGGGCGCAGCTGGCTGTTGGGCGGTGGAGGGATGCAGGTGGCCGAGCCCGTAGGATAATAACGCGTGCGGATGGGGCAGCCTGCGGCAGGCCCTGCTCTAACTGCTTGGCCGGCAGCCCTCCTGTGACGCTGGTACTGTTAGGGGCCCCCCTCCACGGGTGCAGGAAACCAGAACTTTGAGACGTCAGAGCGTGCCCGCCAGGCCTGTGTATGTATTTGCTGTTCCCGGCAGCGGCACGGCCCGGGGCTTGGCTCACGGTGCGCTGCGGCGAGACGCTGGGACGGGCGGGGGTCCTGACACAGAAGTGAATAACGCACAGTGTGTACCCCCCAGAGCCCACAGCCTGGGGCGATTGGGGGACTGCAGGCGAGGGAGCACCCAGATCTCTGCCAGCCAGCCAACCCAGGGGCAGAACAGCCCGGGGTATGGACCTGAAGCCACGCACCAGGCTTCCTGGGCGCCCTCGACCGGAGTAACTGGGAGGCGATCCGCGCACGGTCTCCACCTGAGACTTTTCACCGTGCTGCTCTCCCCGTTACCCTTCCATTTCTCTCTCTCTCACAAGCTCCTCTTTCCCGGGACCCAGTCTCTCCAAAACACACCCTCCTTCCCCCAGGTGGAGCCCATTAGGCCGAGCTCCGCTCTCTCTTTAATTACTTGTGCCTTCCCGTGCATCGGGTTTGTCTCATTATCCTGCCTTTAGCCGAGTGCGGGGGTCCCGCTGCTGGGCAGCCGGATCGGTGCCTGCACAGTTGGAGGCCTTGCTTCCGTGCTCTTGGCTTCCTCCTGAGGAGTACAATGAAGGATTTGGAATAGACAGTAAGCAAACATATACCCATGGGCCAAGAGCAGTCTGCTGACCTGGTAGCTTGCCCAAAAATTGTTTTTCAGCAACTTTATGGTTGAGCAGCAGTTTGTGTTTTCTTCTTAAAAAAGAAACTCTATTCATTGTAGAGAAGATAAGAAGAAAAGCTAAGCAGAAAGGGAACAGAAAAGTCACAAACCATCAGGTGTCACCAAGAATCTGGAACCTTCCCTTGTAGACAGGTGCTGTGCAACCCTCCGTGGGGAGAAACTCTCCCCCTCCGGAAGAGCTTAGTGATCTTAGGCCACATGGGCTAAGAGACACACTGATGGTATTAAAAAAACCCACACACAATAAGTAATTTAATAGGAAAGCCAGGCAGTGGTACAGTACCACTGTGAGTTACAGCAGGTGTCCGTCAGCGACCTGTCACCCGAGTGCCCAGGAACGGGCTGGCACTCGGGATGCAGGCTGGCTGCTCGCTCTCTTTCCTCCTTTCTCATTCTTCTCCAGAGTGGAGTGGGACAGCGTTCATGAAGGCAGCCTCTCCTGGAAACTACTAGAACGTGAAAGTGAGACCATGGGTTTTGGCCCGGAAAGTCCTAGCTTTGCCCTTGCCAGCAATGTGACTTGGCCTTTAATTTTCTGTCCTTGTGTTTCATTTTGGGTAGTCTCTGTTGTAAAGTCTTTGGGTTCACAAACATTTTCTTCTGCACTTTCCTATGACACGTTCATGGGGTCACACCGAGCCACAGGAGATACTGGGAAGTAGTTTTGGTTTTCCATCCCGATGGCCGGGCACCCAGCACAAAGCTTTGGTGTTCTTCTGGCTGCAGAAGGAAGACCAGCTGTTAGGGGACACAAGCCATTTCTGCCCCACTTCTGGACTAGCAGCCACTGTGCTTGGGCACGAGGGGACTGGAGGTGCTGGGTTTGCCAGCTGCGGCCATAATGGGGACAGTGCTAGTGGAGGAACGGGAGAAGTAAAAAAATGTGACAGAAGATTTCTGCTGAACAATTTTGAACTGTCACCCTAGGAGCGAAACAGGAGCAACAGGAGTCCTCCTCCACTTGGTGGTTAGGCAATAATGCACTGATTTCTTTGTGTCCCTGCTTATTTCCGCTGTGAATCTTGGGTGGCCTTATAGTGTGCAAGATGGGATTGACCCATGGCCAGATGGCCTGTTGATCAGCTACTGGTCAGTGCCGTGTAAATGGGGTTAAAGTAGAGTCGAGACCCGGGTGCGAGTCCTGACTTAATGCTCAGCTGGGTCAGCTTTTGGGACCGCATCCACTCGGTCACTCCATCTGTAAGATGTGGACAGGGACCACCTGGTACAGTGAACGGTTGCACAGGCTGAAGCCTGAAGCTAGTCTTCTGATACTCTTTTGTCTCCTGTTGGGAGGGGAGAAGAAAATTAATCTGCCTCATTTCCTTACTCTTTCCACCTTTTTCTTTCTTTTTTTGCGGGGGAGGGACGTGGTTTGTAGCTGGAATGTTCTTTGTAGGACACTTGGCATCCAATTAAACATGAATAACAGAATCCCTTCTCTTACTTGCAGTAATAACAAATGGTTAAATGTGTTAGAGAATTGATTTTAGTGAAATCAATCATGACATACCTTGTACTTCATACTTAGTTTTTTAATAATTGAATATTTTGTTGGAATCCTAAAATCAAGTAATACATACTTTCTGTAACAAGGCCAGCAATACAGAGATGTATGAAGTTAATATCACCCAGTGCTACCCATTTTAAACAATCAGAATTAACTGATGTACGTCCGCTTACATGGATCCTGACAAAGGTGTATCCCTCCCCACCAACAACAATGCGATTACAGTCTCTGTCGGAAATTGGCACACTCCGGTCCACAGGCATGCCATCTATTGGTGTAAATAAAGTTTTACTACAACACAGCCACACCCAATTTTTATGTATTTTCTGTGTGATTTCTCAGTAGAGCAGCATGTTGAGTAGTACAAACGAGAACAGTAAGGCCTGAGAAACTGAAAATACTTTAAAGAAAAGGTTTCCTGGCCCTTGATCTGCTTGGCCGTTCGTAGGTAATCGTGTATCACGTAACAGTCGAGAATCTTGCTCTAGGTCAGTTGATGCAGATCTAAATATTTTTTTTTATTAATTATTTTTACTAACATGTAATGTATTATTTGCCCCTAAATCTGTCTTCTTAATAACTTCTGGTTAGAGTCCGTCATGCAGCTGTGATGAAAGTCCATTTTAAAAATTTTTATTTTTTTAAAGAGTTAAGAGAGAGCGAGCGAGGATGTGAAGCAGGGTGGGGTGCAGTAGAGGAAGGGGGAGAGAGAGTCTCAGATGGACAGTATCCTGAGCAAGGAACCGATGCAGGGCTCCATCCCGGGACCCTGAGGTCATGACCTGAGCCAAACCTACGAGTCCGACATTCAACCGATGAGGCTCCCCAGCTGTGATGGAATTTTAAAGCTCATTTTCCTTCAGATGGAATTTAGGTCATTTCCAGGTTTTTGCTACCACAAATGGCAACCCCACCTACGTGTCCTTATATCCAGGGGGCTTCGTGTTGACAGGAAGGGTTTACAGATGTCCAGTCACTAGGTGTAAGTCTGAGTTCTAAGCTGGCCAGTTGCCTTTCAGTCTAAAACCAATAACAGAAGAGGTTTTTCAGTTCTTTTTGACTATGGCTCATAAGAGTGATGCATTTAAGTGCACACATTCATGTATTAAGGAATTGAAGCAGTACATTCCTAGAGCAATACTTAACCTTTACTGTGTTTTAGTTCATCATGTCTTTATCCTTAGTTAAGGTGAGCACAGACCAGTTTCCTGCGGAGATGGGAATCGTCCTTCGGTCTCCATGGTGCCCTGAGGAGAATGACTTGGGGGCTTTGCTTGTAATGCATTGTCGGTTCCTGTTAGCCAGCTAGGCAACTGTCCTTCCCTGGATCTTGCCCAGTCCCTCCTGCAAGGATCCTGACCACTGTCTGACCCCAGCTTTCACACACACACATATCCCCACTCGCTATCCCCGCCTCAACTCCCCGTGTACCCCCTGTTGAGTACCCTGAGTTTTGACCTGGATCGCTGTGAGTGCTGTGATTTTCTCTTGTCTCAGGGTCTGTGGAGGCCTCCAGCCTTATTTTAGTAATAGAGAGTCCCCCCCTCCTTTTGGCAGACAATAGAAACCAACCGAAGCCAGTGAGGATGTATATTATCAAGTCGAAGTAGGTCTGCGGTGCAGGTCCGGCTGGATCCAGATACGCAAAGAGTTGACCCTGGGAGTGTCTCTCTCTCTCTGCCCCTTGGTTCTGCTTGCAGTGTAGGTCTATATCATTTCGGACAGGTATTTTCTCCCGGAGGCAGGAAGAGGTAAGAGAGAAATGGGGGTCAGAGTCAGGAGCACTTGTTTGACTTGTCGAGAGGTGTGGGTTTTATCCTCAGGCTTGGGGGGCCTGGTGAACAATTAAAAGCGGGAAGTGACATCAGCCAATTTCCTTGTTTCCTCCTCTGACGAAGATCTGCCCCACGTGTTGTGTTGTTTCTGTGCATGACAGAAATGATTCTGCCTTTAGAGGGCTGGTTACTTTTAGACACCTAAAATATTTTTCTTTTCCTTTTTTTTTTTTTTTCAAATTTTCTGACATTGTTTGAATTTAATGATTCATATTACGAATTATTCATGAAAATGATCTTTTAAGCTTCTTATAATAGCTGAAATTATCCTTCATTAGATACTGACAGGTCCTGTGATGGGTGTAATTATAAAAAAATATTCTTAGGCTAGCTATATTCTGCAGTGTTAAAATTACGCAAATGAGCAGGGGATAAGAATAGAAGCTGAGTAGGATGGTCAGATTTTATGGGAGCTGGAGGGGGGGAGGTGGCAGCTTTTGAAAATTTTCTAAAAAGGAATAAATATGTGCTGTACACATTAAGTACGTTTTTATTACAGTCTGCCTCTATGCTTACCCTTTCCTCATCGGCAAGGGAGCGAATTAATTTTAGCGCCTTGAATTGTTTGTAGCTCCTGCCCATATATGAATCGCACGAAGGAGAATTTTTTTTTTTCCCTCCCCTTCCTCCTTCTTTCCACTCAGCATTTTCTGCAGGGCACGCTGTAGTAGTCTGACGGCTGTGGGAAAAGGCTTTCCGCTGTGACAGCTGAACGGGGGAGGGGGCAGCAAGTCTTGATCTCGGCCCCAGCGTGGCCCCCTGGCTGATGGGGCCTGAGAAATCAGAACCTCCTCTCATTCAGGCCCCGAGGACGGCCACGTGGGATGTTCACGCCTTTTATGGGGGTCCACCTGCTTCTTGGAACTAACTATGGCGACTCTGTAGGGAAACACTGGGCGGGAAAAGCACCGAGCCTCCCGTTGAATTTGTTCGAAAACCGCGGTGCCCCATGTGACCTGGTCCTGCCTGCCTCTCTGAGGACTCTGTTGGTAAGGCCACCTTTCTACCTCTTCCTCGGGTGGCCCCACCTCTGGGGGGGGCTGTGTGGAAGAACCCTCGAGAGAGGGGGTGGTTAGCAAGGCGTCGTTACGGACTGTACAATCTCCAGCCAACTCACAAGGAAGGCCGATGGAGTGAACCCTTCATTCCGCATCTTTGAACTGGATCATTCAACAAAATGTTGGGTAGAGAGAGTGATTTAAAAAAAAAAAAAAAAGCAAACACTGAAGTTGTGCATGCTATGTGTCAGGCACTGTTTGAGGAACTGGCCGCTTACCCCATCTTATCTTAGGTGGTAGATGGTGTTGCCATCTTTGTTTGAGAAATAAGGGAAATAAACAGAGTGCGCAAGTCACTTGCTCTGGATCACACAGCAAATTAGGAAGGCTAAGTAACGTTGGGGAATTTCCATCGACGGGGGTAGGAGCACGGGGAGAAACACCTGATTTGCCCACCCAAGATGTTTGCGGCCAAGCTTGGGTTCTCCTTTCTCTGCTACCTCTCTTTTGTCCGAATCCCGTCTCCCATCTGGGCGGTGAGCACCCACTGCACATGTCACTGTAGGATGCACATGGCACTGTGTCCTCCTCACTTTGTACCTGCGTGCCCCTCCTTGCTGTTTGGGTTTCTTCTAAAATGTGCACAAAACCTCTTGCTTTCAGATGACAGGAGGTACATGCTCACTTCCTGCTGTATCTTAGACCAGAGCTAAAGGCCCAGAAGCAGATATTTTAGGGCCTGGGGTTGGTCGGTCTCCTTGTCCTCTCCAACCTTTTTCCCTCTTCCTCCTAAAATGTGCAGTGTTTACGGCACGACAGACTTCAGACTGGATCTCACCCATAGGGTGTATTTGTTAACCTTTGTGATAGACATTGGTATTAAACCGCCTCTTTTAAAAAAATGGAGCTTTGTCCTTGCGGGTCTGATTTTTGCCTCAGGTTTTTCTTCTCACCCTTATCATGTCGCCTTTTTTCCCTGAAGGGCTGTGGACCCACTTTTATGATTTCCCCCATTCCCCACTGATCTCCTGCCACTCTGGCCCCTCCTTGTTTTGCTCCAGCCACACTGGTGCTCTGGAAGTTTCTCAGAGATACAGAGCTGGTGGAATGAAGGGTGGTAGTGATTTGCTTTTCATTCTCTTCTTTCTGTAGTTTCCATGGTAGACATGCATTGCTGACATCAGAAAGAAGTCTGCTTGATGAAAAGAGACAGCCCCCCCCGCCCTGCAAGCCTCTGTGTTGGCATCAAAGGGATATTCATTTGGGACAACTTCTCCCTAAGCTTCCAGTAGACTCGGAGAGGGGAGTTGGGCGGGCTAGTTCCCTGGGGAATGAAGCTTTACGGGCTGCAGAGTGTTGTGCTGCCATTGATCCTTCGGCAGCCTTGTGATGTCGCCAGCCTAGGTGTCCTTCCTCTGAATCTGTGTGTTCCCAGGAAGACAGAGGCACAGCTCACGGTGCTCCCAGCTAGCCAGGGGCACAGCTGGAAATTGAGGGGAGGTCTTGGGATTCCACATCTGGCGTTGATACCGTTGTGTCCTCGAAACCCGAGTAGTTCTGGAATGCTCTTTGTCAGTGTGGCTCAGGGCTGAGAAGAGGGTTTCTGGAGTCCCCCTGTGTGGAGATGAGCTCGGCCCTTCAGCTCAGCAGCTGTGTGATGTTGGTTAAACCACTTCCCCTCCCTCGACCTCTGCTTTCCTGCGCTTAAGGTTGGAGATGATAATAATATTGCCCTACGGGCTTGTTAGGACCATAAGATAAAAACCAGTGAGACCATGCCCTTTAACAGTACTGTCACTGCTCTTTCCTTTCGTAGAAATTTTTAATTGTGTAAAATACACATAATAAAATTTACGGTATTAACCATTTGTTAGGTGTGCGCTCGGGTAGCATCAAACACAGTCACGCTGTTTCACACCCAGTTTCCAGAATTCTCTTCATCTTGCAAAACCAAAACTGTGAACCCATTAACCAACTCCCCATTCCCTCTCCTCTCCCCACCGTCCTTGCTGTGCTTTTCTTGTATATACACACACACACGCGCACACACACACACACACACACACGTGCACACGTGGGAGCAGGGTGCCCTCGATGGAATTGAAAATAGCTGTGCGGGGTGGCCGGTGGCTGTGCTGTGGGGTGTGCTGTGGGGCGAGGCAGTGGCCGAGAGGGGCCTCTCCCTCCCCGGCTGCCCCGGCGCTTCCCTGGATTGAGGGCCTGCCCGTCCCTAGGCTGCAGGCTGAGCCCCTCATGGTCTGCCCTGGCACAAGCCCTCGCACAGGGCTTTCCGGCTTGTCCGCCCAGTTGCCTGCTTTACCTCCGAGAAAACGGCCTCCCGCAGGGACTGAGCAGCTTACTTGCGGTCCTGGGGCTGACAGGGGCAGAGGGACCGAGGGGAAGAGCCAGAGCTCTTCACCCTCACCTGGGGAATGGCTTTGCTTTTGCTGCTTCTCATCCCCAGCCAGTCTGTTGTTGTCGGGGAGCTGTGGTGAGGTTTGTTGCTCAATTTTCCCCTCCGCCTGTGAAATACCAGTCCTCTCGAGTAGTGGGTGACTTGAAGACTGGCGTAGATGAGTAGGTATGGCGAGGAGTGGGTCTCCCTCCCTGCAGCTCCTTGCTCCGTGTTCCCTCCTTCTCTGTCCTTCGTGTTCCTCTGAGCCCCTGTCCTCACGTCGCTGAGCTCTCTGACGTGTGTACCTGGGACGGGTGGGGGTGGGGGACCTGCCACACACCAGGCCTAGTGCGGGTGTTGGGCTGCGGACACGAGACACGGTCCCTGTCCTCGGAGCTCACAGACAAGAAGTGGGGAGGTCACGGTGCGGCAGGCCACGTCCCCAGAGGTGACCCCGAGGAAAGACCAGGTGTGACAAGAGGGGTTCTTGCAGAAAGTGCCGTGTGTTTTGAGCGTTGAAGCTTGCTTGACTTGGAGTTCTGCAAATGGAAAACGGAGAGATGAGGTGGACAAGGAATTTTGAAGAAACTGCAAAATGTGCAAAAGTGGGAGGATTATCGCAACTTCCCCGTTGATCAGTTTCCAGCCAGAAGATGAATGTGTATGTATTTGTAATGTAGCCAACAGGCACGGAGCCAGAGTGGCTTCATGGTGTCCCAGCTCTGTGTCCTCCTCGATGCTCCACGGTATTTCGTGAAAGAGCCCAGGGACTGTATTGTGGGGGGAGGATCTGTTAACATTAACGAGGGATTCCGATCGGGGGCTGTCCACGAGGCCAGTTCAGAGGCCAGCCTGGGCGCCTCGGGCAGGGCAAGCGCTGTCAGGTCTCCTAGATGTTCTGCTCTCACGAGCACCGAGTTTCTAGCTAATTTGTCAGCTTGACCCCCACTTTCTTCAGTGAAGAAGCTTTACGAACACCCATTATTCTAACGCACACGGCTTTTGGTGGTGGTGAGAGATGAAGACGGCCTAAGGCTTAGTACACCTATCTTGAAAAGGCTTCTTTTGTCTGTGTTCGTGGAGGTGTTGGAACCTTGCAGTAGGCATCGGGGGCCACCCCGGCCTGGTGCGGGATGCAGGGTAGAGGCAGCCTGGGAAGTTGAGGCTCCTTCCCCCGAGTCGTCGGAGAGTTTGAGGAGCTGATGTAGGTTCTGCCCAGACCTCGGCCAAACTCGACAAGTCTTGTTCTGAACTCTGCCTGCTTTCCTTGGTCTTTTACAAGCGTTGACTCTCTAGCATCCAGCCCCTCATCTGCCTTGCCATCTTGATCTTGGTTAAGCCTACAGTAATACACTAGAGCTAATGAAGAGGGCCTCCTGCCTTTTAACTAACATCAGTTAGACAGATGAAGCACTCGAGCCCTGCATTTTGCTCTTGGAAGCTCGCCAGCATCTAGCCCTCCTCCTCCCTCAGCCTGGCACGAGGCAACTTCATCCACAGAGCGAAATCCCAACAGATGACTTCGTCGTCCCACCCCTTACTAACAATTAATTCTGGTCATGATGAATCTTTTCAGTCTTGCATTATCCAACAAGCAGTCTCATTCCGTGTTGGGGAGAGCTGAAGAGTGCTCTGTGGGTTTAACGTTAATATGCAGCCACTCAGAAAGGTGCAAAACAAACGGGATTAATATTGTCAGAGAGTTTGGGATGCTGGAACCAGCAGAGGCCCAAAGTGAGGTGTGTGTTGGTGGAAAGCATGAGTCACCTCGCAGCAACAGGAGAATGTTCTCATGATTTTTTAATGGCCCTCTGAAAATGAATGTGCACTATTAAGGTAAACTCTTTAAAAATTAAAGCTTTTTTAATTTTGTGAGTTTAAAAGGGAAAAGAAGAGTCTGTAGACTGTACGAAGCGTGAGAGGCAGCCCTTGGGGCTCCCTGGGACTGCACAGAGCCGTAGGGGCTCTGTTTATTTTAGAAAGGGGCTTTGGTTTCCAGGGAAGCTGAATGCCTTGGACTGAGCCTCCAGGCTTGGGGAATATTTATATAACACCGAGTCAACTGGCCAGCTTATTCCTTCTGCACACAACTGGGTCTGGCTATGACTCCTGATTCCGAGCTGATTTGGAGCTGCCTTCAGGAGGGAAATTTGGGCTTTAGCTGATGTTCCCAATAGGATTATGGACCAGGAATGTGGTTGGGTCCTAACTAGGGATGCATGCTACCCTGTGGGGCTTCTGTAGGAGCTGGCGACCCTCTCACCGTGCAGTGCGACTGGCTGTCCAGCAGGGGGCGCGGTGCCACTCCTCTTTCTTGGCTTACTGTATATCCCCGCATTCGCGGAGCTTAGAGTCCAAGGAATGGTTAGAATCATTTGTGTTAGGCAGCTTTCTAGCCTTGCGTTTTTTGGAGCCCTCTCCCCCAACCCCAAGCAAACGATCGTCCCCTTGGTGAGGGAGCAGCGGCCCCAAAGAAGATGGACACTAGTACATGCAGTGCTGGTCATACTCAAGGGGGGTGCTTTTTTGGGTCAGCTACCCCAGAGATCTTGGGGGGTTCTTTTTGTAGCAGTTGAGGCCTTGAACGTCTCTCTCTCACACACACACACGCACACACCAAGTCAATCCAGTCAGCATTTCTCGAGGGTCCTATTCAGGCCTTGTTGCTGGTGCTCAGTCCGTGTAAATCCTTGGGACAAAAATGAGTGAGTCGTGTGGATCTTTGGTGTTCACGGTGCGGCCTCTGGAGCAGCGGTACTGGCATCATGGGGGGTGGGGGGCATGTCTGGAGTGCAGGTGCTCAGGCCCTCCCCCACCCGCATCCTTCCAGAACCTGCACTTGCACTGAAGCTGTCTAGGCGAGTTGCCCACAGGTTACAGCGGGAGAAGCACTGCCTGAAGTTTCCGTAATTGGAGGACGGATACCTACCTGTGTTGCTCTCAGTCTTCCTCCTCTGCCTGGGGCAGGCATCACTCGTCAGACTGGATGCTGCTTCCCTGTGAACCCTGTCTGCACTTCGCGTTCCTTCTCACACAGTGGTCCAGGCTCCCCTTGGAGCTGCTCAGAGCAGGCCCGGGGGATCAAGCTTGGCCGCTTTAGCCCCCCCACCCCAGTCTGCTGTTACCTCTCACTGGACAGCAGCAGCATCCTGTTCCCCCCGCTTCTGCTCTTGCCCCCACTTTCCCTCCTCTCCGCCACACACAGTCCTCTTCTCAAAATACAGAACGCCCTGCTTACAGCCCTTTCGTGCCTTCGCGCTGCAGTTACAATCAGACCCTGCCTGGCTGGGCCTTCTGGCCCCGTCTTGTGTCCCCTCTCCCCCCTTGCCCGCTCTGTACTGCTTTCAGAGCATCCCCCACTCTCTGCACAGCAGGGCTGAGATGTACGGAAGTTTTTGTCTCCCTTCGTCTCCCTGTTCACGTGAGAGGCTGAGGAGCCCAGTGTTCTCGTCTGCCTGAGGCCGCCGAGCCCGCCAGAGCCCCAGCAGGCTCATTGCAAAGCCGGAGCGAGCTGCTTGTGGAAATTAGCCCCCTCAGCTGACCCCACCAGGGAGCTGTCAGCAAGCTCTCTGAGTCTCCTGTGCTTCCTGTGTCTGCAACGTTGAGAATGCTACTCCCCACCCCCACCTCGTGTGGCTCGCTCCTCCTCTGGCAGGACTGGCCTGGGGCCTGTCACCTTCCTAGAGATGCCCTCTCTGGCTATTCCCGTCAAGGAGCTGCCACTGTCCTATCTCAGCATCCCAGTTGTGTTCTCCACAGCACTTGTCATAATTCGTGATGAGTTTTATTTATCTGTTGTTTGGCTTGTTTTCAGTCTCTCTGTGGTGGTAGAAATTCTGTTAGTGTTATTGGCCCAACACCCAAAGCAGTGCCTGGCACACAGTCAGTGTTCAGTAAATAGAATTTGGGCTTGGGCTTGAATGAATTAGGGAAGTGGGAGGAGAGCCCTAGAATTTTAGCCTTGGTTTGGACCCAAGAGTACGTCTAACCCAGTCTCTGCATTATGCAGATGGGAAAGCTGAGAAACAGAGCTCTGATCTTCCTGAGGCCAAGTGGATCTGATCTCATCAGATCCACAGTGATTTTACTTAAATACAAGGACCCTTTTGAAAGTTACGTACCCCCAGTGGACCATACCAGCCGCAAATGCCCTATTCTTAATGCCCTTTTGAATTATTTATCTTTACAAAGGGCTTGCATAACATTTTAATTACCACATATGTGCAGTTTATTTATGTAAAGATTACCATAGAGGCAAAAAAACAAAGCATTTATGTAAATATTATCTGGTGGCATGGTATCTGAAAGCTCAGTGGAGGTTCCCTAGACAGGGACGTCTCAGACCTCACCGAGAGCCCCAAAAGAACACTCATCCAAAGATAAGAATTAGTTGAAAGCATCCAGATATATTTCATTATTAAATAGATCTGCTATGAAATTGCTTCATACATTTTTTTCCCAAAAGATTTATTTGAGAGAGAGAGCATGTGAGTGAGCACGAGCAGGAGGGACAGAGGGCAAGGGAGAGAAAATCCTCAAGCAGACTCCAAGCTGAGCACAGAGCCCAGTGCAGGGCTCGATCCCATGACCCTGGGATCACGATCTGAGTTGAAACCAAGAGTTGGATGCTCAACCGAATGAGCCACCCAGGTGCCCCCAGGCCCTTCTCATCTTATTTCCTTTGAAGAATGGTGTCTTTTTAGACTCTCACATGACCTTTTCCTCAGTCGAGTAAGATACTTTCTGTGTTGTGCAGAGATGTTCCATCAGAGTGAATTATGTTGCAGTTGGAGTGGGGGTATTATTTTTCTCTGATGAACAGTCTCCGTGGGGCGGTGCCCTGAGCCAAATCGGAAGGGGTAAACTGTGCTGCCTCTGACTTCTGCAGCCATCCCTGTCTCATGCTGAGATCCTGACAGGTAGCTCAGACGTGTCTCATACGAAGTCTCTTTGGACCCATAAGGTGAATCACATGAATTACCTTCATTCTTTGTAGGACAGGGTTCAATAAACTTACTGTGAAGGGCCAGTTAGTTCATACTTTCAGCTTTGTTGGCTACATGAACCTCTGTGAAAGCTACTCACCCCTGCTGTTGTAGCACAGAAGCAGCCCTAGACATTCTATAAATGTGTGATCGTCGTTATCTATAAAACTTTATTTACAAAAATAGTGTCAGCCCAGATTTGGTCTGAGGGCCATAGCTTGCAGACGCTTGTTCTAGGATGTCCAAAATAAAAATCAAAACCAAAGAACTTCCAAAGTTAGCTTTTTTTTAATTTTTTTTTTTTTTTTTTTTTTTGACAGAGAGAGATACAATGAGAGAGGGAACACAAGCAGGAAGAGTGGGAGAGGGAGAAGCAGGCTTCCCGCTGAGCAGGGAGTCCAGTGTGGGGCTCGATCCCAGGACCCTGGGGATCGTGTCATTAGCTAAAAGCAAACTCAGCCTTTGGCTCATGACTTAACGACTGAGTGCCCCCAGGTGCCCGTGTTAGCTTTCGTTTGTTCAAATCTGTGAAGTACCTTGAGATGGCTTTGAGGCTGCTGTTCTTTGGATCAGGACCAGGTTCTAAAACTTGAGAAACATGGTTGTTTTTGGCTTTCTGTTTGGGCAAAGAGTCAAGCAGTGATTTATCAGCTGCAAAAATAGTTTCATTTTTCAAATAAACAGTCTCATTCTCCTCATTAGTAATCCATCTGTCAGGCCCTCAGCAGTATTGAGGAAAGATTCCTTCATAAGTGTGGTAGAGAGCAGGATCCCATGACCCCACGGACCCTCATCACTGAGCAGCGGCCCAGTTTTGGAAACCGGACTGCTCTGCAAGTGGGTCGGTCATCCTTGCCCGAGTGCTGGGAGGGCCCGTTCATCAATTAGCGGAAGTGCCAGTCTCCTTTGAGGTAGAGCAACATCAACATCCACAACAAAGGCAGCACGAATAGACAAATGTCAGCATTTGTGTTTCTGACTCAAGAGCAGTTGGCAATCCTTGGATGCCCCAAATGCCTCTGAGTTAGGGTGGGGGAAAATAGCGTATCAAACCCAAAGTGAGAACTGTTGTTACTTGTTCCCCTAGAAAAGATTGGGGCTGTAAGTAACCGTGTTTTTTGTTTGTTTTTATTTCTTTTTTGTTTGTTTGTCTGTTTTGTTTTGTTTTAGAATAAGGGTTTATTTTCTCTTGTAGCAAGTCACTGAGAAGTTACACTGGCCGAGGAGGGCACTGTTTAACCACATTGCTTAAATAGGGTCCAGAGTTGACTCCCTTGGGCTCCAAAGCCTGGTCTCTTTCCACCACACTATGCCAGTTCATTAGAGAGAATAAAACAGGGTTTCCTTCAGATTTTTCCGCCTGCTAACATTTAAAAAAATGTTGAACTCAGGCCGTGTATGCATTTTTGTACCTTGCTTTTCCCGGTAATCATCCATCTCAAGACTTAGAATCCTTTCAAGATGGCCTAACTCCAGTTTGTAACAACTGTGTGACATGATCTAGTCCATTTCCCGTTGTTAGCCCTTTCTTTTTTCAAATTTTTTCTTAAAGATTTTATTTATTTATTTCACAGAGAGAGAGATCACAAGTAAGCAGAGAGGCAGGCAGAGAGAGAGGGGGAAGCGGGCTCCCTGTTGAGCAGAGAGCCTGATGCGGGGCTCGATCCCAGGACCCTGAGCTCATGACCTGAGCTGAAGGCAGAGGCTTAACCCACTGAGCCACCCAGGCACCCCTCGAATGTTATTTTACTGAAAAATGCAGGGAATGTCTTTTGTGTACAGAATTTTCCCATGTTCCTAGTTACTTAGGAAAATCTGGTGCCGTGAGTATATTTGTGGCGTGAAGTGCTATGTTTTTTTCTGACTTCCTCGATACATTACCACGTTTCTTCTCAGGGTCGTGTCCATTTGAAAGTGTCCCCAGCCAGCAGGACTGGTTGGCCACTCTGTCCGGCATTAACAAACAGCTACCATTTAACCACCACTAGGCAAAATCTAACTGGTTGTATTTGATCTGTATTTCCAGAGTTGCTATGGAGATGGAATACTTTTTTTCTATATTTATCAATTGAATTTCCTTTTGGTGAATTATCAGCTCCTTTCTTTGGCATGTGTGAGAATCTCTCCTATGGGTTATAGGAGGGCTTGGCATCAGTAAAGATGCTGGCTCTGTTTTGTCACCAGCCGTGCCTCTGTTCATTAACCCTTTAGCACAACAGTAGCTGGCTTTGTTTTAGTGCGTTCCCAGTTCAGACGTCTTGGCATAGTTCTAAATTCTCCTCCCCTTCTCGAGTGTCCTGGGTTTGGGTGTTGAGCTGCTGGCCCGGTGCAGGACTCTGACAGTCCATACTTTGAGAATGGAATCTTCAAGCCTTGGTTGGAAGGTACTTAGAAGAGCTCAGGGTCATGAAGGGGGAAAGCATCTGTAAAACCATGTTGAAAATCCTCTCCCGTCTTCCCTATGGCATAATTGCTTTGGTGGTGGATGTGGTTTAAAAACTGGAGTCCTGGGGCGCCTGGGTGGCTCAGTGGGTTAAAGCCTCTACCTTCGGCTCAGGTCATGATCTCAAGGTCCTGGGATCGAGCCCCGCATTGGGCTCTCTGCTCAGCAGGGGGCCTGCCTTCTCTCTCTCTACCTACCTCTCTGCCTACTTGTGATCTCTCTCTATCAAATAAATAAATAAAATCTTAAAAACAAAACAAAACTTGAGTCCTGGGCTTACTTTTCCTTTGGAAAAGAACAGCTCTGGTTCTTAATCTCCCAAAAAGCCTCACAGTGGGTAGCTGAAAGTTCAGGAAACTTCCCGAAGCTTCTCCGAGCTAAGGTATGAGGAGGCGATACTCAGTTACTGTGTAGAACCCTTTACCCTAGGAACGAAGCAGGGCTTTGAGCAGCCTCTGCAGGAGTGTGGATGGCTGACACTCTTTGAGCCCTTGCTGTGTGAGCCCTGGAGGTGCTGGAGGAAGAGGCTCTGGGATCAGGCTGGCTGCCCGGTGGGTCCTGGCCCTACCTCCTTCTCCTTTTTTTTGTAAGAGAGCAAGACAGTGAGTGGTGAGAAGGCAGGGGCAGGAAAGAGAGAGAACCCCAAGCAGCAGGGTCCATGCTCAGCGCAGAGTCAAACATGGGGCTCGAACTCCAGACCCTGAGATCATGACCTGAGCTGAAATCAGGGTTGGATGCCTGGGGCGCCTGGGTGGCTCAGATGGTTAAGCATCTGCCTTTGGCTTGGTTACAGTCTGCGGATCCTGGGATCGAGCCCCACTCCAGGCTCTCAGCGCTTGGGGGAGTCTGCTTCTCTCTCTCCCTCTGCCTCCCCACCCCCCATGTGTACTCTGTGTCTCTCAAAAATGAAGAAATAAAATCTTTAAAAAAAAAGTCAGGGGGCACCTGGGTGGCTCAGTGGGTTAAAGACTCTGCCTACAGCTCAGGTCATGATCCCAGGGTCCTGGGATTGAGCTCCACATGGGGCCCTCTGCTCAGCAGGGAGCCTGCTTCCTCCTCTCTCTGTCTGCCTCTCTGCCTACTTGTGATCTCTGTCTGTCAAATAAATAAAAATAAATGGAATCCTTAAAAAAAAAAGACATCTCCAATGTTCCCAGATTTCCTTTAAAAAAAAAAAAAGGTCGGATGTCCGACTGATTAACTACCCCAGTGCTCCTGCCATACCCTTTTTTGAGCCCTCTACCTCAGGCAAGCCGCTGTCCTCAGCTTTGTATTCCTCAACTGCGGGGTGGGCATGGTAATGGTTCCCTGAGGACTGTCCTTGCCAGGATCCAGTGAGGGTAACACTGTCTGCCCTGTACCACTGGGAGGGCCTCTGCTCTTCCATTGCCTTCCTTAGTCGATCTCATACCACACGCCTGGAGTTTATGGAGTCCTTTGTATCTACCACCTGCTAGCATTGTGCAGATAACCTCATGGGTTCTGGTCTTTTGAACGTGCAGGTCGAAGCAGACCATCCTGTCGCTGTGTCAAAGCCTTCATGACCCCTCATTGCTCTTGACGGCCCCTCTTCTCAGCAGAGGCCAGCCCGTGGTCTCCGCAGCACCCTCCCCACGTCCACGCCCTCTTCCCCTTCTCTCTCTTCTCCAGCCACCTGGGCTTGCCCGTTCCTCCAGTTGGCAGGAGCACATCCTTGTCCTTTTAGGGCCTTTGCATTGAGCATGTTCTTCTCTTGAAAGCTCCCTGTCCTCTGGCCCCGAAATAAGAAACCGCCAACTCCTTCCCCTTGCTGGTTTGCCTTTAGGCCCCAGCCAAGGGTACAAGGCCCAAGGGGCACGGGGACTGGGCAGTGAGAAGGTGTGGGGGCAGATGATTTCTCTTACCCTTAGCTGGATTTATGTAATTCCGGGCTCCGGTTCTGTCTTCCTCCCGGGAAGCAGCTGCTCCTTCCCCTCCCCCCAGCCCCGGCCACCGCGCTTCATCTCTCTGGATTTGCGTGTGGCGTGTGCTGGCCATGTCCTAGGAAGTGAGTCGTATGATACGCATCTGGCTTCTTTCCATTTAGCGTGTGTTTTCAGGATTCATCGAAGCTGTAGCGCATGGCCGCGCTTCGTTCCTTCTCCGGACTGATAGTAACCGGTTGTATGGAGGGACCACATCCTGTTCATCTGGTCTTCTGCTGCGGGACTCTGGAGCTGTCCCTGACTGTCGTGGTATGGCTGCTTTACACGCTTGCGCACAGCTGTCGTGGGGACACGTCCTTTCTCTCGGGTCTGTGCGTAGGATGGCCTTGCTGGGTCACGTGGTAACTAACTTTCTGAGGGGCTGCCCCACTATTTCCCGAAGGGTGCCCCCCACCAGCAGCGAGTGAGGATCCCAGTTAGTCCACATCTCCGCCAGTTAGTGCTCCCCTCTGTCCCTCTTACCATAGCCGTCCTAGTGGAGGCAAAATGCTACCTCGTTGTAGCTTGGCTTTGCGTTTTCCTGACCGCTGGTGGTGATGATGGTTTTTCAGTCCTCATTCACGTAACTTTTTTAGAGAGCCCTCCCTTCAGACCCTCTCCCTTGGGTCAAATTGTTTGTCCTTTATATTGTGTGTTATTTGTGTGTTCTGGACAAAGACCCTTAAACCAGATATGTCACGTGCAGATATTTTCTCCCACTCTCTAGGTTGCCTTTTCACTTTCTTTCTGATGCCCCTGGAGCACAGTTGTTAATTTTGGTGAAGTTTAGTTCCTCTTACTTTGTGGTTGGAGCACAGGCATTCTGGGTGTCTGACCTCATTGGGTTTATTTTGATCATTGGTGTAGCTGTCCATTTCATGCCTGAAAATTATTTACTTATTATTTAGGCTTAAGTACTCTCTGGCTCTGGCCTGGTGGTTTGGGGTTATTGTGGATGGAGAATTGCTTGTTTCCTGCCCGAGCTCACCACCGAGCTCCTTGGACACGCCTCTCGCAGTCTGGCCTGCCGTGGGCACAGCTGCGTGCGTCCCCGCTGAGCACCGTGGTGGGTGTGCCCAGGACAGCTGCTCAGTGAGCTGCTTCCTCGGCTCCTCAGTTCCCCACCCAGCCCGTGCGGCTCCCTTCCCTGTTCCCCGGGTGCTTTTCACAACCCCACTCCCCTTCTCCTTCCTCTGTGTCTCACCCTCTTCAGGTCCCTCTGGCTTGGTCTCTTTATTTACCTCAGATTTCTCTGTCCTTTCTTCATTTATCCTCTGCTTTTTCTTCTGGTTTACCCCATCCCATGGTCTTGGCAGGTGATTGGAAGCAGACCACTCTCCCCCTTTTTTTCCTTTCTGGCTTGGATTTTCTCTACTATTGAAATAAGTTCGGGGAACGTAGATGCCAATTGTTGAACTCCTCATCCTGGCTCTGCCCCCGGTTGGCGGGCGTCGCTCAGAACCAGCTGGCATAGTGCTCAGGTCGGAGCGCACTGTGGGCGAGCCGATCCCCTAGGCGTATGTTGCTTAATTTGAAATCTGGTTAGGAAGCCACACTGAAGCACTGGCACATTGCGAGGTCCATCTTTGGCGTGTCGGACGGGAGCAGTGAAGGCAAATTTTTCCCTGTGCACCATTGCTGGAGTAGGGAGCTCTAGTATGGGGAGCGCTAGTTCTGGCTTTCCGTTTTCCCGAGTTACTCTCCTGTATGGGTGCATTTTCTCCTGCACGACGTTGGGATATTCTTCTGGGCTCTTGCTTTCTGATTGAGTGGCAAGCCTCAAAATAACACAGGGGAAAGAAATGGAAAAAACCTCTGGGTAGAACGGATTTGCACTCCATGCTTCTCTTATTGAAAGGAAAATTAATCAGTGTTTGGAACAGGAAAGCTTAAACACAATAAAAGTGGATGAAAACCCAGGTTGTAAATTTGATCTGGGTGTGTATGTATATGTTTGGAGTATAGATTTTGATTTATAATCACAGTTCTTTTTGGCAGGATATAGAAGCCTTAGGGAACTAAAGAGAAGCAGGTAAGGATTTGGAAATAAATAACAATTAAAGGGTTATTGGAAAAGTACAGTTTGCTATTTCTATAGGACTTGCTTCTGCTCTGGGGGAGTATGATAGGGGGACACATATGATTTAAAACCTGATCTTTCTTTTTAATATATGCTGCCTCTGGTTGCATAGATAACCCAGAACTGCTTTACATAAATATTTCCCAGTGCTGCGGGTTTTGATTTTATATGTCTAGTTTCTTCACATCAGTCTGACACAAATCTCATTAAATAAATGTCCATCAGCTGTGTTCCAGCAATTACTACATGCTGTTGGTTTAACCGAAAGACTGGACGGGAGAAAAAAAGGCAGTCAGTTTCAGTCTGTGAGTATTTATTGAGGAAAAAATCTTCCTTTGAATACGAGTCTGCATGAACAGGGCTGACAGCTGCCGTCTGTCCTTTGGTTAAGGATAGCTTTCTTTGAGGCCCCATCTAATAGCTTGGGTTTACAGCTTCTCGTCTGGTCTTAGGTGAGGGAGGAGCGGCATGGTCTTTTGGCCTGGAGTGTGGCCTTCCTGAATATGCCTGGGTTTCCGCCATGAGGGAAGGAGGAGGCAGTGATGCCAGGCAGGCTGCCTTGCCTGGGCTATAGAGCTCGTGCTGGTGGTAGGTCGTGTTCATTGAGCGGTGCTGTAGGCCAAGAAGTCCACCAGGTGCGGGAGCTGTGTGGCATCTCGGTCACCAGATAGAGCCGACATCTGCCTCTGCGTTTAGGGTTTGGTTGGCTAGTAGCCTTGTTCATTGTTAGCACCATCTACCGTGTTGTGTCTAGCTCACTGGACTGGAAACTCCCTGAGGACGGGAGTCCTCACATTTGTTCCTGCAGAACACACTGAGCTCAGTGCGGTGTGGCTAGGAAGTGTTCGCCAAATGTTGACGCACCAAACCAAGGCTATTTCTACTGAAGTTCGTGTGGATTTTCTTCCTTCCTTCCTTCCTTTCTTTTTTTTTTTTAAAGATTTTATTTATGTATTTGAGAGAGAGAGAATGAGAGAGAGAATATGAGAGGAGAGAAGTCAGTGGGAGAAGCTGTGGGACTCGATCCTGGGACTCCAGGATCATGACCTGAGCTGAAGGCAGTCGCCTAACCAACTGAGCCACCCAGGCGCCCTTGTGTGGATTTTCTGACTCTAAAGGGCCGTATGTTTATTAGAGATGAATTTTAAAAGCAGGCACTGGGATGGAGAAAGGAGGAGAAAAACAATCTCATCACTCCAGTGTAGCCACTGTTAAGATTTTCAAAGTGCCGGTTTTCAGTCTTTAATCTTTGCGTGTCTGTGTAGAACAAATTTGGATCATTCTATGAATATCATTTTGTGTTCTCCCATCTCACTTGGGGATTACATCATGAGCTTTTTTGCAGGTCGTAAAACACTTGGCCTTCTCAGTCTTTGTGGCCACATAACGTCCCCTCCTTGCTATGGCCAGGCATTGGTCGTGTTTCATTGTTACACGGCTGTGGTGACCATCTTTATGGGTGCGTGTGTATGTGATTCTCATGATTTCTCTAGAATCCGCTCCTACAAAGAATATCGCTAGGCCATTTCAGGCTCTTGACAACGATGGACAACACGCGTACCTCGTGGCTTTGTGGGTGCCCCCAAGGAGCTTCACTCCTGCTGGTACCGAGTGGTAGCATCTTTGCTCTTTGCTAATTGGATGACAAGTGCTATGTTGTGTAAGTGTGTGCGTGATTTTCCCCAGGTTTTAACCATTCCTGGTTGGCTTGTTGCTATGAAGAGTCCATTTGTTGTCAATCTTGCTATTTTTTTCCCCCCATCAGATTTTTAGGCTTTCCTATTTTTGTTTTGGTTGTACTTCTTGTTTATAAGAATTGTAACACTTGGGGCCATATTTCTGGCAAATACATATTTTCCCTTCATTTTTCCATGTAATGTTTTTTGACCTATAGCATTTTTTAACTTTCACCTAATAAAATTGGTTGACTTCATTATTTTGTCCATTGATGTGGAAAGTTCTTAGAGCTCCTGAGAACGAATGTTTTCTTCTTTGACTTGCTTTAAGCTTTTAAGTCTTTTTAATACATTTGGAGATTATGTTAGTGTAAGATGTAGAGAGAGGTTCCTACTTTGCCCCAGTCTCCCCCACCCACTTGCTAACTAAGCAGTTACTTATTTCTGCTTTGTTTAGTAACATTTATGCCGTAGGTGACTTTTAAGAAGATTAATGATTATTGACTAAAATTCTCATAGGGACTTGGCCTGGTGGTCCTGTAGAAGTCACTTTTGTAAAAAAAAAAAAAAAAAAAAAGTGGGGGGAGGAGAAAGGAGAGGACAGTTGACTTCGTAATTGAGGCAAGGAATCCTGAAAATAACTAATACTCTTTTATAGTAAGAGGGAGTTTATTGATTTAGGTAAAAAATTTCTCTGGCTTCAGGCAATGCGTGATCAAGGTCTTGGTTGTTATTAGGGCTTAATCTGTCTTTGATTTGTATCACTCTGTTTCTCTTTGTTTTCTTAATTTCTCTTTTTCTCTTCAATCTTCAGACAGGTCGGGCTCCCCACATGGCAGTAGGATGATTGCAGGAGCTCTGGGACTTGGATCCTTTTTAGTTTGTGTCCAGTGTAGAAGACGGGGGAGAGCCCCTGCTTCCATGTCACAGGACCGTGTCTCTGTTTCCTGGGGTTTCGCTGACTCCAGCATGCCTATTTGAGAACCAATAGCTGGCGAGGAAGACTGCAAGGCTCTTGTTGGCCCAGCCCTGGAGCCAGGGCTAGGGTCAGCCCTTGGGTGGAATCAGCAGTGCATGAAGCTTGGGGGACACCTGGCTTCTCAAACCAAACTTGGGTGCTCTTTCCCAGGAGCTGAGGAAATGGAGTCTAGGCTTCTACTTTGTAGTGCATGTCTACAGTAATTCCTTGAGAGGTGGGGCATTGACCACTAGGGTATCTTGAGGGCACAGAGGGCAGGCAAGGGCTCATTGGAGGGAGCTAGCAGTGCCCTGACGTTTTCAGGAGAGGGGGTTACTTTCAGTCCTGACCCCAAATCCTGCGAGCGCTGGTATTTGCAGCCCCCTTGTCTTCTCTCTGGAAAGCTGCTGTCTCTTCCGCAGTCCTGGCTAGAGGAGCACGGGGCTGCTAAGTTTCACAAAGAACAGCATCGATCCCAGGAATTCCCTTAGGTCTGCTTTGGCTACCTTCCGTCAGTACTGGAGGATCCACATCACAGGTAGCCCGCCAGAAACTGAAGACACTCATGGCATTTTTGGAGCTCTCCAGCAGCTGATTTCCCAGGGGAGGGAATCAGAGCAGACATGAATGATGGATGGCGTTGCCGCAGAGCAGGCTGCCGGTGGATGGTCAGCGCGAAACCCCACCAGGCCCTGTTAGGTTACCCTCGTACTCAGGAGGAGGAACAGGCGCTTTGAAGAAGGCAGTCAGTATAAGCTAAAGCAAGAGGTTTCACGGAAATTTGTCACATTGTCAAAAAGCAAAGCTAATTGTTGGGCTTTTTTCTTGTCGTTTGTGTTTCTCCAACACATAGTTCCAGGGCCTTTGTGTTCCTGTGACAGGTCTTGCCAAGCTTCCCAGTAAGGGGCTCTGTAATTGAGTCGTTGGGCTCAAGGGATGCCTCTTGTATGTTCAAGAATGCTGATACCCTGTTTGGACCTTCATGCTGGCCCGGATACCTACTGGGCATTTAATTGAGTTAAATAATTATGTGGTTGGGTTTTGGGTCCATCCATTTAGAAGACACCAAAGGCCTTGGTCCTGTCCTCATGGGATCTGGGCAGGATCTCCAGCATCCATAGGTGGTACTGTCCAGCTGCTCAAGGAGAAGGGCCACTGGAGGCAGGCTACCATCTGTGAAGGCTTTGGATCTGTGTAAGTCCAGCAAGTCCGCATCTGTTACCTGGTGTCACAGGGCCTGTTGTGGCTCTTGTAGAGGCTGGGCTCTCACCAGCAGGGATGGTGAGAGTCCCCACTAGTTAGAATTACTCTGGAAAATGCCTTAAGGCAGGTAGCATTTCATGGATCCTCCTGCTTCCAGCAATGGAACCGACTGTTGCTTGTGAGGTCAAACCTCACACCCAGAGGCTGGTGGGCACGGAAGAGCGAGGTTGCTGATAACCAGCCACACTCTTTGTTAAACCCTCTGGCATGTCTGTTGGGTGGGAGACCCGAACCCTGAGAGGCACATGGCTGGCGACACTCTCGGGGAGTGGCAGTCTGCTTGTGGGCTTCGCGGGTGTCCTGGCGCGAGGGTTCGATGGGTTGCCTTGTGGGGGTGGCACCCGGTGCTGGGCTGGTTTTCTCCTTTATCTTTCAGTGCGGGCCGGGTGTCGCGCGTCCACACTGGTCCGTGCCCCAAGCTGAGCGTGGACGCACTAAGTGTGTGTTTGCTGCCCCGCTGGTGGCACGTGCCGCACGGAACCAAAGCCTGGCTCCCTGCACCCAGGCGGTCACACAGTTCTTGTGAAGTGAGTTCCTGGGACAGGTTTCCTGTCTGGGCCCGGCTGACCTCCCAGCCCCGGCTTCTCCTGCTCTACTGCCTGGCTCTTGGTCTTATCTGCCTGCCATCTCCTTTTGCAGTTGGTGATGCCCTCGGATGCCTCGTGGTGAGTTTATTAAAGGGTAAGGGAGGGGACATCGGTCTAAGTGCCTCACGGGATGTGGGGTCATTGGGTAAAAGAACGGTGATCCTGGTGCACTGTCTTGTTCCCTCAGGGTGATAAAGTGGGTCTCGAATTCTGAGAATAGAGGAAGGTTCTGTTTTATCCCTTCGTATCTTCTCATAAATCACACATGCTAAACAGAATATTTTACGCTTCCTAGAAGCAAAGTCCTCTTCTCAGCACTGATGGGGACAGTGTTACGTAAATGGAAGATGGGTTACATTTTTGAGAAGTCATTCCACGGCTCTGGGAACTGGCTTCGGCCCACGAGTTAACGCGGAGGATGCCGGGTAACGTTCCAGTGCAGGTGTGCCTAGCTCCCGGAGCCCCGTGTCTCACCATTTGTTGCTGTTACTTAATTTGAAATGACAGTTTTGTGTTCTCCAAAGAACAGTCACGTTTCTCCCTCCAGATCTGTTGTGGCAATTTATTAGCGGATCTAATTATAACGTTTTATTCTGTGAGGCCTCAGGTATCGACCCACCTAAGTGGTAACAGCACTGCTTTAAAACAAAGTCTGAAAGGGCACGTTTTTCTTCCAATGATGCAGTACAGCGATTTTATCCCCCCCAATCAAAATTGCTGGTGAGGACAGAACTAATCATGATTGGTTTCAGCTAATCCCTCCTCCTTTTGGGGTGGTTCACAGCTCGGAGGAACCTGGATCAAAAACAGTAGTAAGCTTGGCCATTAATGACTGTGACTCGTAGTCTAAGGGTAGCCTTTCGGTGTCACCAGCACGGAAGGGCCTGTTTGTGGTTTCTGAGGATGACTCCAGCCCACCGGGGTCACTGTCAAAGACCACAGCTGCGAAGGATCTGTTCAGATCAGGGCTTGGGGTGTGGGTCAGGCCTGGCTCCCATGAGCAAGGGATGTTGGAGCTCAGGCCTGAAGGGAGGAAGGCGTTCCCCTTCCCACTTCATCTAGTTGCCTTCTAGGTGGAGAAAGCCCAAGGCAGGAGGGGGGACAGGTGTCCGAAGAACTGAGGAGAGGCTGGTGTTGTCAGAGCAGAAAGTGGGGTTACGGGGGGGGGGGGCAGAGCACTCAGGGCCTCCCTCCTAGGTCCCAGGAAGGGGGTCTGATCTTTATAAAAAATGGAATGTCTTTGAAGAGTCAGGGCTCCGATCTGCATTTTAAATTTGTCACCCCCTTCCCCGCTGTGGAGAGAGAATCGAGCAGGGCAGAGGCCTGCATGGGGTGAGCCGTTGGCCCGGCTGCTGTCAGCCACGCCAGCTGCCGCGGTCGGCACTTGGGGTGGGGACGAGGGGAATGAAGGGAACATGAAAGGGCTTGGGAGCTGGAGTGCACAGGGCCAGGAGGCCCTGCCTTGCACGTTTAGACAGAGCTCTCCCTTACCAGACCGTATTCTTCCTTTAGTCTCTCTGCCTCTGCCTCGTTTCCCTGTGGCCTGCGCAGTCCGTTTCCCTCTGCTTTGCCCTGGACATGATTCTGTGGGTAAAAATAACTTTCCAACTTTGAGCAGCTTCTCTTCCCGATGAAGCGAATCAATGAGTGACTGAAACGCACGGTGATTTGTAACGAGGAAGGAGCCCGTGGCCCGTGCTTGGCACAGGTGCAGCCTTTCCTCCCGGAGGGCGGTCGGGGCCGCGTCCCCTTTACCAAACGCGCAGCAGGACCCGCGTTCGGTAGCGGCCTTACCCAGCCGAGCTTCGCAGTATTGTTCAGTTTTGTCTCAGGCTCACCTAAGGCTGAAAAAGTCCCCCTTGCAAGCGGTCTCCAGACTAGGTAGGGTTCCTGAGGTGGTATGCTCAGGCGGCGCCATGAGAGCCTGGCTTAAAAAAGAACGCCACCTGTGACGGCCACATGCGTTTCCTGTTCCAACCTCGCGGCCGTGGAAGAGTGACAATCTAGTTTTCATCCCCAAGGAAGGCAGACAAGGGCGAGACCACCAGCTCGGGGCCTGCTCGGATCCTCACAGCAGCTTCTGCTGGGGCCCTGCGTCCGCCCTGGTCACCCTGTCCAGACGGTTGCATCTTTGCTGCCGCCAGTAGAGGTTGGGTCCTGTCCTCCAGGCCTGTTGGGCTTCCCTTCCTACTTAGGACACAATTAGGCCCTGAGCATGGCCCTCACAGCCCCACATGGTCTGGCCTGGCCCTCTTCTTCCTGTCTTTCCTTCCACGGTCCTGCCCCAGAAACTTCCCTTCCACCGTGTTTCACTCTCAAGACACTTGTTCTTGCTGGCCCTTTGGCCTGGAATGTTCTACTTTTGTGTGCCCTTCTCCCCTTTTCCTTTAGATCGTCCCTTAGGTATCACTTTACCCAGAGGCTCTTCTGTATGTCCTGGTGCCCCTGACATGGCTTCATTTTCCTGTGCAGCTCTTGGCCCTGCTTGACGTAAACACAGATTTATCTGGTGACTTGTCTGGCTCCCCCACTGGAATGTGAGCTCTCCGGGACCTGGGGCTTCCTGTCTCTCCTTCTCTGCCGGCTCTTGGGCCCAGACTGTGCCTGCACACAGTGTGCTCCGTGAACATTCCCGCTGGGGACTGTGTGGTCACCGCATGATCCTGTCTGGGAGAGCAAGGCATTGTTTCTGTACTGGTTTTGCTTCACAAATCACCCCGAAAGTTAGTGGCCTGAAACAATCACCCTGTTACTTTCTCCCATTGTGTGAGACAGATTTAGGCAGGCTGCGGCCGGGATGGCTCATCTCTGCTGCCCAGGGCCTTAGCTTGCGTGTTTTAGAGGACAGGGGTCAGGGTTGGGGGGTGCTGGGTCCGGAACAGTACTGCTAAGGCCTCTGTGTCATTGCCAGCACTCTGGCTGGTGGCCGAGGCCCTTGGTCCTGCTTCACCTGAAGCCTCCACGTGCCTCGCTGGGGCTCAGGCACACCTGAGCATCTCAGACTTCTAGGGGAGTGTTCCCAAAAGGCAAGCCCATGTGCAAGGCTGTCGGGCCTTTCCTTGTCACACGCCTGCTTATGCCCCGTTGGCTGGAACAAGTCTCGTGGTCAAGTCCAAGTTCATGTGGAACGTGCCTGCGCAAGCACAGGGGTATCAGGAAGGGTGGTTCTTGGGGCGTCTCTGCACACAGTATGACACTGGCCATGTCATGTGCGGCAGGGTTAGAACCAACCTGCTGGCCTTGTGTCTGTACTTACCTACTCTTTAGTGGCAGGACTTTTAGGTAAGTCCCCTGATTTTTCTGTGCTTGTTTTTCTCATCTGTAAAATGGGGCAGAGGCTGCTTCATTGGGTTGTTACTGTTCGGAACATGCCTCCTGAGCCGTAGTCAACACCAGGTAAGCCACTGGGTGCCCTGCTCCCATCTGGGTGCTGGACTGTTCTGTGCTCCCATGTCCCTGTTCTGTTCTTGGCTCACTCTTCATTTTATTTTTCAAAAGTTTATTAAGTACCTGTGGGTACCAACCCAGTGCTGGAGCTCTGGGTCACAGGAGGTCTTCGTGGAGCTTGTAGGAGGGCGAGGAGGGTCAATGAGGAGGCCATGAAGCCACTTCAAAGCATGAAATGAGCCGGGTTGGTGAGCTCCAGAGCTCAGGGAGCCCAGAGTGGGAGACCCTCACCTGGGTGGTGGTAGGGATGGGCAGGGACGGCTTCCTGCAGGGAATCACATAAAACAGTTTCTGTAGGATAAGGTAGACATGGGCAGAAGGATATGTGTGAAGGCCCAGAGACAGGAGGGGGAAGTGGGTAGAGAGAGGACCTGAAAGAATCAGGGCAGGAGGGGCCATTGGTCCTGTCCCCAGCACACACCTGCGGTTCGTTCCTTCGTCTTACTTCCGCTAGGTGACGGAAGAAGAGATGTTGGTGAGCGCCCCAGGAGAGAAGCTGCAGTGGCCAGTTGCCCCTCAAGCTGGAAGGGCCTGGCAGAGAGAAGAGGGTTTCTAGAAGGAGTGGAAGTAGGTGTCAGCTGGCCAAGAGCTAGCCTGAAGTACAGATGGATTAGGTGGCTGGGGGCTCGTTATGTGTCTCGTTGCGCCTACTGGTCTAGGCCTGTAATGTACTGCCTCCTCGCTTGGTCTGCTGGGTGCAGGCTCTTAAGGGAACAGCAAAGGGCCTGACACACGTCCTTGGCTGTGTTTGGGGAACAGATTATTGTTTGTTGCCATCCTGTACATCCATGACTTGTGATAAAAGCAGATCAGTGTACAGATGGTTGGATTATTGGGTTGCATCTGAGCCAGTTGTAGCACATGGGAGGTGGAGAGGGCAGAGAGATGGGGCTGCTTTCTGGGTAGGTCAGGGCAGGCTTCCTGGAAGAGGTGACATCTGGGAGGCCAGCCTGTATCCATTGACGCGGTGGGAGGTTCTCTTCCACGAGCACTCAGGGTCACTCTTGGCTTGGTGAGGCGCATGGACAGCAGAGTTGGGAAACTGCCGCAAAAGGCGACAGGGTGCTGGGGAAAATGGTGCAGTGGGGGGGCTGCCCGCTGCTGCTTCCTGAGGGCTGCTGTGTCCCTGGCCTGACCTCTGGGCCCTTGCCCATCTGTAACGTGGGGGCAGTAATAGCTCCTGTCTTGTGGAGCTTTGCTCAGGTTTAAATGGGATAGTGTATGGCAAGGACATCCAATAGCAGTAAGAACTTAATGTAGTTGTTATCGTGGCTGTTGATACTACAGATCCTCAGCAGATTGCTTTTTAGGGCTTTTCATGCCTGAACTTGATGACGCAGAAGCCATTAGGTAAATATTTCGAAAGAAAATTGCAGCCCTCCCCCATCTCCCACTTGTTGTTACAAATGACCCGTAAAGATTTCCAGAAACAGTTCAGTGACACAGAAAAGTGTCCACAAGCCCCCCATCCTCAAACCTGGAAGTGACAGATGTCAAGCAACCTACTTCCACCAGGTCCCAGGGTGTTTGACGTTCCTGGCTGTCAGCTGGCAACCTGGGAGCTTCCAAGAAAGACTGGAACGGGGATTCCCATTTAGCGACCTTATCCAGGGTCCCCTGGAAGCCTCAGCCATACCTGGCCCCCTTCCCCGCCTGCTGGCTTCTTGACTTCTTGGGAAATGTGTCTTCCAGTCTCCAAGATGGGGGAATGTGCATCCTTGAGAGGAGTGATGAGAGCGTTAAATCAGGTAATGCAGTTGCACTACGATTTGTGCTTACCGGCTGTCTGTGAACAGGGGCTCACCTCTGGTTCTGCCAGTGCTGTTTGTCTGTGACGCCTATCCATGGAGGGCGACCTGCCACACCTGCCTCAGAGCTGCCTTCGGGTGCTGGCGGCTGTGCCTTGGTCCTTTGGCATCTCTGGGAAAGCTCTCTGCTTCCCTGGCTCACACCTCTTAAGAGGCAGCAGCCACTGGAGGGGCTCTGGGCACCCAGCCACACAGAGCCTGTGGACCACCAGCTGCTTCTCCGAGTGGCATGGTGCCCACAGCAGGAGCAGCTGCCTTTCCAGCTGTCTAATTGCTCACCAGATGCACTTGAGCGCTGGCATAACCAATCGTACTCCTTCACCCCGGCCATCTTTCTCAGGATCTGGACCGCCAGCTGAGAAGGAGGGGTGGAGGAGGGCTTGTGTGTTGGGTTTGAGGAATTTTCAGACCCAGCTGGAAAGCTGGTCGTATCGGTGTCTCTGAGTCTTGTCTCTGGTCTGACGATACCAAAGAAACAGCCATGTGTTCATTCATCTGGGGCCCTCTAACCCTGCCACGTGCTGGGCATGTCGTGGGATGAGTGATAGAGACATGGTGGGACGCAAGTTGTTTAGGCCCTAAGCCCGTGGTGACTGAGCACTTGCCTAGAAATACTCGTTGATTGTTTTATTCGTCTTTCATTCATTTAATCCTTTTTAAAAAATAAATATTCATTAACTGGTTATCATAGGCCATACTCCTCTTGGAATTTGAGCTGATAGTGAACAAAGCAGATTTCCAGACCTTGTCCTTATGGAGTTACATTCTAGTTGGGGGGACACACCCAGTTATCAAGAAATAGGATGAAAAAGGTATGTCAGAACGTGATAATTGCTATGGAAGAAAAGTACCAGTAGAGCAGACTAAGGGGGACTGGGAGTGTGGGAGAGTCTGATGTTAAACAGGGGAGGATGAGCTTCATTGGGAAGGTGGTATTTGAGCCCCGCCTTGAAGAACCTGCTCTTGTCAATGTCACCACTGGCTGCCACTAGACTATTCCAAAGGCCATCAGGTGGGAGAATGTTTGAGGCAGAGGGGGTGGCCTGGTAACAGCCTAGGGCACGAGTGTGCCCAGCATGTCCAGGGGAGGAGGTGAAGGCACAGAAGCTTCCAGTGGGTCAGATCCTGCAGGGCCTTCTGTGCTGCTGTGAGGAGGTTATAGTTTTTCTCTGTGTGGAATTCTCCACTGGATTTCAAGAGAGCATTGTCTTCTGACTTAAGTTTTTGAGGGTCACTTTGGCTGCTGAGGAGACTAGAGTGCAGGGGAGCAAGGGTGGAAGCAGGGGGAGAGCAAGGAGGAGTCCAGGTGGGAGGTGATGGCCGAGAGCTCGGTGGGTGGTCAAAGTGGCTGGGCATTGACAGCAAACCTAAAAAGATTTCTTTCCTTTTCTTTTTTCTTTCTTTCTTCTTCTTTTTTTCTTTTTTTTTTTTATTAAAAAAAAATTTTTTTTTTACTTTATTTAAGCTTTATTTAAACATATAATGTAACCCCACCACCCTCTCCCAGCCCCTCTTCCCCCCACCCCCCTCAGTTTGTTTTATGACATTAAGAGTCTCTTTTGGTTTGTCTCCCTCCCGATCCCATCTTCTTTCATTTTTACTTTTCCTACCACCTTAACTCCCACCCCCGTTGCATCTCCACTTCCTCATATCAGGGAGATCATGTGGTAGTTGTCTTTCTCCAGTTGACTTATTTCGCTAAGCATAATACGCTCTAGTTCCATCCATGTCGTCGCAAATGGTAAGATTTCATTTCTTTTGATGGCTGCATAGTATTCCAT
>ML111259.1:0-20274 GCA_003697995.1 Taxidea taxus jeffersonii
ACCCACTGAGCCACCCAGGCGCCCCGCCCCTAGATTTTTAAATTTAAAATACCGCCAGCTGCTCCTTCCTCACATAGCAGATAACAACTAAGCCAGCATCAAGGCCATGTCCTCGGTCCTCACTCTGTGCCGGTCATACACATGCTATTTTTGTGGTGGGGGTTTTGAGTAGGATATCCCAAAACAAAGTTTTCCTCTTCATATTGGAGCTGAAAATTGTATACCTACTGTGACTAAGACATCTGTTTTGCTGGACAGTTGGGACAGCATTTGAACTCAAAACTAGTGTCATGTTATACACAGAAAGAGTTCAAGAAAACCAAATGTTTTTAACTTTGGGGTATCATTCTGAGCCCAGAGACCACAAAAATAACAGGCGTCAAATTTTCATTGCTGTGGCTGGAGTGACTTTTTTAGAAGAAACCTACAGTAAATGACACCGTCGACTTTCAGTCTTGGGGGTCAACACTAAGCACCCCACTCCTGCTCAACCTGAGTGTCAACCCCCGGCGAGACGCAGCAGGAAACTCACACCCACCTGCTCCCAGACTCCTGTCCTGGCGTTCCTAAGGGGCAGGTACTACCATACACCCCATCTTCGGTCTAGGAAATGGAGACTACGATGTTTAATCTGGGCAAGCTATTAATGGTCCGAAACAGTAATATTCTAGAACATGTGGCAAAATATTTTAAGTTCATCTTTAAAGATGCCCATTTATTATCTGTTTACTCATGGGTATCACCAAAAACTAAGTATAAAAGATTTAGCAAAAAGAGTTAGCTTATACAAGATATTGTCAACTCCCCTGAAAAGTCGTTACAATAAATCCCATCCTAACAAACGAAAAATGACTGCCCTTAAAGTGTTCTACTGGTAACACCCAGTACCGAACCCATGCTGCCCACTCTTGTTTCTGGCTGTGTAAGGCCTGCCGTGGGGGCTGGGGGCGGGTGGGTGAAGGAGGGCGGGCAGTGTGGCTGGATAGAGAAGGAAAGAAGAAGAAAACCATACTCGGTCTAGTAATTAGGGGAGTAACGCGTTTTGAAGTAACTCCTTGATAATATTATATGCTCGGGCAAAAACATAAAAAGCCAAACAAGCCCATTTTGAGAACTATTAACTGAAAATCATTTCTGCTATTATATAGATTCTAACGCTATAAAAAGGGAAAAAAATTAAAGCCCATCTTTAATCACAACTTTGGTAGTTATTGCTACTGAAACAGAGTTTTTATTATCTCTTGGATGTCATGTCTTCGGCCAACTGAATGTATGATCTTCAAAACATTACTCATTGTTTAGAAGCTATCTGCACACTGAACATATTCCCTGACTCTGTCTCCCAAAAGTTGCAGGGATGCAGGCACTAAAGGATTATTAGGGTATGTAAGACTTCGGAAAGGTAATTTCAGTAACTGACAATAAAATAAAAAGAGACCTCGAATGCTCTCACTCACACACGAAATAATATGTAGTTCCAGGAACCATGTGCGACTCCAGTAACACGAGAGGAAAAAAAACACTGGAATAGTAAGAAATGGGTCTAGTCTGGACAAATAACCTTCATACCTGCTCCATAAAACACAAGGATAACTGTCAGCCTTTCTAAAGCCTTTATTATTACTATTTTTAAAGATTTTATGTGTTTGAGAGAAAGGGAGAGAGAGCGCGCAAGCGTGTGCATACATGGACGGGGTGTGCAGAGGGAGAAGCAGACCCCTCACTGAGCAGGGAAGCCCGACATGGGGCTCGATCCCACGACCCCGGGATCATGACCTGAGCTGAAGGCAGACATTTAACAGACTGAGCCACCCAGGCACCCCTTTCTAAGGCCTTTAAAATAAATATTTTAAGTACAGTTTTAAAAAAGGGTCCAAGGGACGCCTGGGTGGCTCAGTTGGTTGAGCGGCTGCCTTCAGCTCAGGTCATGATCCCAGCGTCCTGGGATCGAGTCCCACATCGGGCTCCTTGCTCAGCAGTGAGCCTGCTTCTCCCTCTGCCTACCACTCTGTCTGCCTGTGCTCTCTCTAACAAATAAATAAATAAATAAATCTTTTAAAAAAAAAAAAAAGGATCCAAAAATCAGTCTGCCTGCACTTCTAAATGAGCTGCTTATGCCTCACACGTGAAAAACACCACGGACATGTCCTGCCAATTAGTTCAGTGATAGGAAAGTCACCTGTTTAACGATTACATTTTCATGATGGCAAGAAAAGCCACGTTTACATCCCAGACAAAACCACCACAGATCACAAGAATCAAGGCTAGGAAGCATCTGCAAAACCGAAGGTGGGGCATGCCCCCCATTTAAAGAGGCCGGGCCGGCGCCCCAAGATGCCACGCTGGCAGGGATGTGGCAGGAAGCCAGGAAGAGCTGCACTCATGGGGCCGACGGGCTTCCCCTTGCTTGCCGGGGAAGCAAGGACAATGAAGCTCCACCCCGAGGCCCGGGGCACTGGAGGGCACAGCGGCTTCTGCAGGGCAGAGGCCACCTGGGCGGGAAGCTGCAACTGCACAGGCCTGAGCTCTACTGGGACTGCAGAGGCCTGAGTTCTACGCGGCCAGACCCGGGGGAGAGAGACGGCAGATGGACGCAGCCCTGCTCACACGCCCGCGCCTGCAGAAGGGACGGAAAACACTTAGCTCAGGGATGGCCCGGAAGGACAATGGATTGCACACGGGACTTGTCCTCATTTAATTATTACAAACTACTGAAAAGAGCCAATTCCCTGGAGAGGAGGCACAGTTTCCATGGGGTGTGACCTGTCAGCGAAGCGGGGCTAACAACAGTTCTACCATGAAACCAGAACCTTTTCCTTTGACCCCGAGCCTAGAAACCACACTGAAGAGGATAAGCCCTCAAACCACCTCCCCACACTATAGCTGTCACACAGTGCCACAAACCATGTACATGGGTGCCCTGGAGCCAACATCTGTAAAAGTAGCTAAAGGCTTTTATTTTAATTTCAGGAAGGTATTTCCTTCCTGCTGAATTTCTAGGTTTTATTTATTTTACAGACCAGACAGGAAGTATGTTCATTATAGTGAGTTTTTGTGCTTATAAAAAGTATTACATAATTTATAAAAATAGAAATAGAAAAACAAAAACAAAGGGCCAAAGACATGTGCATGAATGCTTATGGTGGCTGGTAATATCCTAAAACTAGAAACATTTTCAATGTCCACAACAGATGAACAGATAAACTGTGGCGCGCCCATGCGATGGAATCCGGGACGGTGATAACTGAGATGATGTGGACGAAATCTCAGAATGAGTATCCGAAGTGAAACAAGCCAGGCAAAAAGCACACAGCGTAGGACTCCATTTATATAAAGTTACAGAACATGCCAGCAAATCCAATGACAGACAGAGCATCAGAAACTGCCCAGAGACACGGTAGAAGGACGATGGAGTAAAAGGGGCCCACGGGAACTTTCAGGGGTTAGGGGAATGCCTGCCATGGTAATCGTGGTGATGGTCTTGCGGGCATGGCCGTATAGAAGAACTAGTGCGTTATACACTTTAAATACGTGCACTTCGGTCACGCTGCAGGTTGGGGGAGAGCTGCCACACCCTAAATTCTCCCTCTTGTTCTCGTAGGAAGCTTACAGAAAAACACTTTAAACCATGGTGCTGAGAAGGCCGGAAACATGAGCCAGCTGCGAGCCACAAAGCCCGGGCTCCTTGTGTGCGCGGGCATATGCATCTTCGTTTTTTTTTATTTATGGAACCCAACCCCTGAAGAAGCAGAGGAGGAACCCACCTATCCAGCAGTAGTGGAATGCGGCTTTTATCCGGATGAACTGTGCTCAGCTTTACTTGAAGGGAAAGGGGCCGCCCTCCAAATTGCAAGATTTTGTAAACACCCTCACGGTTCTCAAATTCTTGCTCATTTACGCACATCAGAAAATTGCTCTAGGATTTCCCAGGAGTTGCGTTTCATAACCAGACCCTTGTCTGCAGAAGAGGGCAATTTCTCCCTGGCATATATCATAACAATTCACAAGGAGCTGGCGATGTTTGCGCAGCTTCTCAGAGCGATTTATGTGCCTCAAAACGTTTACTGTATTCACATCGATGAAAAGGCCCCGAAGAAGTACAAGGCTGCTGTGCACACCCTGGTGAACTGTTTTGGAAATATTTTTATCTCATCAAAGAGAGCAAGAGTGGCCCACACTGGCTTTTCAAGACTCCAGGCGGATATTAATTGTATGAAAGACCTGGTCCATTCCAAATTCCAATGGAACTACATCATTAACCTCTGCGGGCAGGATTTTCCAATCAAAACCAACAAAGAAATCATACACTACATCAGAAGCAAATGGAATGACAAAAACATCACTCCTGGAGTAGTCCAACCAAGGAGCGTGAAATCCCAGACAAGTGAAAGTCATCCTGAGTCCACCCCTGAAGGAAATATCTACATATCTCCAAACAAAAGATTCAAGGACGAACCGCCCCATAATCTAACCATTTATTTTGGAAGTGCTTACTATGTCCTGACGAGGAAGTTTGTAGAGTTTATCCTGACTGACGCCCGCGCAAAAGACATGCTTCGTTGGTCCAAAGACATCCAGAGCCCAGAACGACATTACTGGGTGACTCTGAACCGACTGAGAGGTAAGAACAATCCGGCACGTGGCGTCTGTTCAAATCAGAGGCAACGACAGAAGTTTACTCTCGAGTGAAAACTCTACTTCACTGTTTTCTATGGCTTGGTAAATAGCTCTGCATTTTGCAAGACCTTCCACTTGGGTATGGGAAGGGCTTTGGTTTTAGGGGTCCCAAGTTTGCTGAGAACGTGCCAGGTTCCCAAACCAGCCTGGCTGCTCCTGTTCCCTCTCTAGAAAGAAGTCCTGCCAGCACCTGAGCATGAATCTTCAGAAACTTCCTCATTCAGTCATTGAATACTACCGTGTCCCTCCTAAGTGCCAGACATAAGGCTAGGGGATCTTTAAGAATAGAAAATATTGGGGCGCCTGGGTGGCTCAGCTGGTTAAGCAACTGACTTTGCCTCAGGTCATGATCCTGGGATCCCGGGATTAAGTCCTACATCGGGCTCCCTGCTCGGTGGGAATCTGCTTCTCCCTCTGACCTCTCCCCTCTCATGCTCTCTCTCTCTGTCTCATTTTCTCAAATAAATAAATAAAATCCTAAAAAAAAAAGAATAGAAAGTATTAAAAGTAGTAATTTTGGGGAGGGCAGGCAGGATACCTCGGACAGGTTCCCTGAGAGGCAGAGGGAGGTCCGATGTCCCTCTTTCCGTGACTTCTTTTCTCTGCATAAAGCCGACTGGCTCTTGCAGGGGATGTGGCTTCAGGCTCGAACAGCTCAACGAATCGGTCCAGACGACAGCGCAAATGCTGAATCCAGTAGAAGCCAGTTAGGATCTTACTATAATCTCTCACCGCCACTGAAAATCCGACTTCCAAATCCCCTCAGAGGTCACGGGTTCGACACCATCGGCACCATCCCGAGAAACCCAAGACCATCAGGCCCGGGGCGCGCTGCACGCGTCCAGTGACTGCGGGGCTGGAGGAAGGGATGAAAGCGGCGCACAGCGCTGGAACACGGGGCCGGCGCGGGGCCCCCGGCTGCCCCCAGAGCCTTGGCCCCCCGTCAGGCGACGGCGGAGAGCCGAGCCCTTGCGGCGAGGCTGGACTTGCCCTGCGTCCCGCCTCGGGGGACCCCTGCCCGGGGAGGAAGGGGAAGGGCTGAGGCGCTGCCGGCGCGCACGGGGCCATGCTTTTTGCTTCCCCCGCAGATGCCCCGGGAGCCACCCCGGACGCCGGCTGGGAAGGAGGTGTTCGGGCTGTGAAATGGAAACACGAGGAGGGACGGGTTCACGACGGATGTAAAGGTAAAAATCGAACCGAACCAAAAGCCGGCCTTCCCGTTTGACGGGAACCCTCCGGCGGCCGCCCGGGCCGTCGGGAGCCGCGGACGATCGAGCGCTCAACGGGGATGGGATGGGCGAGCTTCCGGTGCGGCGGGGCCAGTTTTTAAAAAACTGCTTTAATTATAATACCCAGACAGAAAAGCGCACAAATGCTAGGTATTTGGGTTGACACATTTTCTTTCACAAAGTGAACCCAAAACCGGCTGCAACTTCAAACGTTTTAAGATAAAAACACACAAAAGCTAGCGGCTTTCTTCCCCCGCTCCTGGGACTCCAACTCAACACTTCACAACGCTGGTCGCCCGGCCCGGGCTCGGGCTCTCCACGGAACAGACGATCAGTAACACAGGGGAAAGGGCCCGAGCGGGCTCTGACGTGGTTCTTGCTGAAGGAAGGTCTTTTTGCTTTCTGCCCTCAGGAGACTCTCCCGGGGAGCTGTAGATTCTTGCCTGGTGTCCCCGAGGTTTTGGTTGCCAGGACAGTGCAGAACAGCACGGCCTGGGTGGGGAGGGCGGTGTCCCCCGGTGGCGAACAGGCTGGAAAAGCACCCGCTCTCCGCACCCGCCCGGAGCCCAGGGTCGGACGACTGTCCGCGAGGAGCACATGACCTTGGGGACAAGCCGGAGGCCGGCGGTCACGGTGCCACGTACACAGGTCCCACAGGGAGAGAGGCAAACCCCCTGGGAGCCCGCACGGAAAGGCAAACGAGGCGTCTGACCTTCTCTGACGGAGAAGGCCGAAGAGCGGAGCAGTCGCGCGTGCAGGCGGCCGGGGCGCAGCAGCCCCTTCCGAGGGGCCCCGGGCTCCCCCTTCCGTGTGCACGCGGCTGCCCAGCCACGGCGGGAGCTACCGCCGGGTACAGCCACCTCGTCTTGGTGGGCCTTTGGCTGTGGTCCTCGGGTCTGAGTTACAGTAGACCAGAGAGAACCGGGGTTTCAAGCTGTTTAAAAGACTGACCTAAAAGAAACAGGCTGCAGACAAATGGAAAGTGAAGACGAGCAATTCCTGCTGCCGTGTGCGCAGCCATCGTCCTGACAGGGATCGGTCGAAAGGGCTGGAAGTACTTTCCAGATTTTTTTTCTTTTAATATTTGTTTTCCCTTCCTTTTTTTTTTTAAAGATTTTAATTATTTATTTATTTGACAGAGAGAGAGAGAGAGAGCACAAGTAGCCAGAGAGGCAGGCAGAGAGAAGGGGGTGGAGCAGGCTCCCCGCTGAGCAGAGAGCCCGATTCGGGACTCGATCTTATGACCCTGAGATCGTGACCTGAGCGGAAGGCAGAGGCTTATTAACCCACTGAGCCACCCAGGTGCCCTCTAGATATTTTTAATAAATATTTTAGCCAGGATTCAATTAGGGACCTAAGGAGCAACCTCAACCTTTCTTTAGAAAACAGGTGCTTGCTGGCATTACACAGATGTGGGGTGAACAAGCCTGGTCAATAAATGCTCGGGTGGGGCTGGGGGGCTCAAATGCTTCCTGAAAACATGATTCACTCATAGTATAAGAAGTCATGAAGGAGGGGCACCTGTGGCTCAGTATTTAAGCGTCTGCCTTCGGCTCAGGCATGATCCCAGGGTCCTGAGATCGGACCCCACATCAGGCTTCCTGCTGAGCAGGAAGCCTGCTTCTCCCTCTCCCGCTCCCCCTGCTTGTGTTCCCTGTCTTGCTGTCTCTCTCTCTGTCAAATAAATAAATAAAATCTTAAAAAAAAGTCATGAAGGGCTGTTGCTATCAATAATAATGATTTTGAATTCTTTGAGTGATGACCTGAATACATCATGTCAAGGCTGGCAAAAAAGCTCAATTACTGTGAATTTTTTTTAAAAAAAGATTTTATTTGACAGAGATCACAAAGTAGGCAGAGAGGCAGGCAGAGTGGGAGAGGGAAGGAGGCTCCCTGCCGAGCAGAGAGCCCGATGTGGGGCTCGATCCCAGGACCCTGAGAGCATGACCTGAGCCAAAGACAGAGGCTTAACCCACGAGCCACCCAGGCGCCCAATTACTGTGAATCTTAACAAAAATCATCACTGCCCCAAAGTGAACACTTCAGAAAGTTCTCGCCCTTGCTCACTTCAGCGTGCGGACCGTCTACAAGTAAAGCAGTGGTATGGCCCCTGCCTTTGGCCGAGCACTGGCGGCAAGCGTGGCAGACCCAGCCTCCTTCCGGGGCCGGCTCTGGGCCCGCAGCCAGTCCTCACAACGACTCTCAGTTGTTAACTGTCGTAGTCACACTCTACAGAGGAGGAACCCCAGGCTCCGAGAAGTGAGGTCACTCCCCATGGCACAGGAAGTGGTGGAGCCGGGTCTCAAACCAGGTGCAGCTGCCTGGTGCCCCTCCACTGGATGAGCTGACACTGAGAGGGACGGTCACCCTGTTGCTATCGGCAACAAGGAGTTTATCTGTAATCACCAAAGTAGCACGAACCCGACTGAGGACTTCCCATTCGCTTGTGTTCCCTTCTGGCTCAAACTCATGTACCTGCAAATGACAGAATTACCCAAACACAATCAAGGTGCTGCTCGTTCCTTTTTCACTCTAAGTATTTCAGACCGCTTGTCTTCACAGTCAGACTTTTCCTTCCTTCTTTTCTTAAAGATTTTATTTATTTATTTGACAGAGAGAGAGTCACAGCGAGAGAGGGAACACAAGCAGGGGGAGTGAGAGAGGGAGAAGCAGGCTTCCTGCCAAGCAGGGAGCCTGATGCGGGGCTCGATCCCAGGACTCTGGGATCATGACCTGAGCCCAAGGCAGACACTTAAGGGCTGAGCCACCCAGGTGCCCCTATTCAGACTTTTCAAAGGGTGAAGTATCATCCTATGGAGACTGTGACACTGTACCAGGAATGTCTGTCAGGTAGAAAGATTTCAATCATGATGACAGCGGCCATTTCCAGAGCGCTCACCGCGTGCCAGCTGCTTGGCTTTTTCCTGGAGAAAAAACGCCTGCTCACCAGGGGAAGGTTCTCTCTGCCTTTTTCCAGCCTCACAAACACACTGGGTGGTTCTATGCTTGCAGTTCTGCCCCTTTCCCCTAGTTCTCTCAGGTTTTTTGAAGTAGGATGACGAGGTTGGCGTGGAGAGGAAAGCTGGGTGGAGCTGGGCAGAGAGCAAGGTCTCCAAAATGCGCAGACCTTTCCCTCACACAGACTGCGCGCCTGCTTCTCTGGGAACCGAAGGTGGTAAGGGGAGCCACCTCACGGTGCTGGTGGGAGGGTGACAGAGAAGGAAGCGCTGAGCACGGCGTCGGGCACACAAAACACGCTACTGAGCTCATCTCGAAGGAATGAGCACTGGATTCTATCATTCCAATTTTAATTCCTTCCATTTGTATCACACCCTCACTCAGCAAGAGCAAGAATGGACTGTAGCAAGGGCCTGTGGCCACCGAGGCAATTCTTAGGCACTACCCACAACAAAGGAAAACGAAGTTCATGGTACCGAACACAGAATTCATAGCAAATGAGTGCTATTAAACCTCCCTCGTGTGTTCGTGACCAACAGACCTTCCACAGCATTCCCTTAAAGTAGCCGTTAAACGAGCCAGAGATCACAGACAGAAAGAATGGGAACACCCCTGTCCCCACTGACTCAAAATCCTACACAGAAGCCCCGTGAGAGCGAGCTGGGAAATCACGCTCGGTCTGAGCTCCTACGAAGCAGGGGCCTTTACAGATGACCTTGGAAAAGCGTCCCCTTTTGTGCGTGAGTGTGACCTGACGAGGACACAAAGGTAGTTAGGTGTTTGTGCTTCTTTCCACAGGCCGCTATGTCCACGAGAGCTGCGTGTATGGGCCAGGAGACCTGCCGTGGATCATCCGGTCGCCTTCTCTGTTTGCCGGCACATTCGACTCGACAGACCCTCTGGTGGTGACATGCCTGGAGCGGTGGCACCGGCTGCGGGCGCTGCGACAGGCAGAGGCTCCCGTGGAGCCCCACTGGCGGTTCCCACAGGACAGTCACTTCAACAGGCGACCGAGCGGCTGAGCGGGGAGCTGCCCAGTGTTTGCTTTCTTACTGCTACCGCCTGCTCCTGACTCGTAGTAAGAGAACTTCCAGCCAAAGAAGGAAGAATGAGAAATGATGGCTTGATACAAGCCGGTCGTCAGATGACTTTAGCAACACGCTGCTGACAAGCCGTTCCTACTAACCGTAGGCCCCTCTCCCAGCTTTGAGGAAGAAATCACGAGAGGAAAGGTGACTCAAGGTACTCCTGGGGGCCCCGGACCCGCCAGCTGGAGGGCTGAGTGCTCCCGTAAACTGGCTGCGACACTAGATCCTGACTCAAGTCAGACAAGAACACGTCATCTCGGAGACCTGCTGTGGATGAGGGTCGTCTAGTGCAGAGCGAACCCACTGGAAACGAGACTCCGCTTGTCTCCCGCAGTGCTCCCTGGCTGCAAGCCACACACCTTCGTTCTGCTAATCCTACACAAACACAGAAGCGTCTACTTCCTTTGGGTAAAATGAAACCAATCCAGAGTTCAAACACACTTTCTTAAAAAGGCTGCCCTACGTCTCTGGAGTCTCGCGGCGCTAACGGCACCATCTGCCTCGATGGCTCCGTGCTACGTCTGGGCTGTCCCATACTGATGGCCACGGCCACGACCACAGGGGGCTTCGGGGCATCTGAAATGTAGACAGGGTGACGGATTAAGCGCATTTCCATGTTTATTTTTAAAAAATTTAATGAACTGGAAATTTAAATAGTCACATGTGGCTGGTGGTTACCATACGGAATGGCACTGGCCGAAGGCAGGAATGATCTTAATTCTCTCCACTCGCAGATCTGGGTCTCTAAACAGTGCATGGCTTTTTCATCATTCTGTTGAGGACTTTTCTCTATATTCTCCTTCTCTAAAATAGTTTGTGGCATCATACAAGATTGAAAATGTCCAACTATAAAGTGGCACAACACGGGGCCACCAAAATAAAGAAAAAACCAGGAACCACAGAAGACACTAAAGAAATAAATGTATGATTCAGAAGCAGAGTCTAAAGCCTCTGGGAACTGAAGCTCTGCAGTGAAATGAAATCAAATCAACTTGGTGAATGCAAAGAGCCCCTGGAACGCACAAAGCTAAACAGAAGGAAAAGAGGCTCGGAAAGCAGGTGCCACAAGTCAAATGTAAGTAACCCCAGAGCATTAAAATCCCCCTCTCAACAAGCATTTCTCCCACCTAGACACCTGATTCCAACGAAAGCACACACTGAAAATGCTAAGACTGTCAAAGACCAGAACGCAAGGGCCCCACAACAGCACAGCTCTACTTTTCTACACAGTTTCACAGACAAGCGCAGTGCTCGGGGGTGGTGCCAACTGGCTACGTTCAGAAAGCTCGACCCACCACAACTGTATTTTATAACAGTTCACTAGCAAGTTAAGGGCAAAACCCATTAAAAAAAAAAAAAAAAAGGCAAGCCTGTACATTTCAAGTTACTTGAAACACAAACCTGCCTTCATTTTGTTTCAATGTCAATCGAATTTCGTTTCAATGTCAATTCAATAGTCACATTGCTGTGGAATGGTCTAACCTGGGCCTCTACTAAACAGATCTGCTGTGAGGATGAAGCACTTAGAATGATGTCTGACTCATCTCACAGATGAGGAAACTCAGCCAGGGCAGCAGTGGGACTTTCCAGGACCACACAGCTAAGCAGGAGGAGCTGGGATTTGGACCTAAGCAGGCGGCCTGGCTCCAGAGTCCAGCCTTTACTCTGTGCAGAGTCAGACTCTCCCTGTGTTCATTTGTAAAAACAAAAGTAAATCGCATGCAAAGAGAATGTCTGAAATATACCACTACAGAATGTATCTCTAAGGTGAAACATTTATCAGATCTTGAGATAATTTCCCTTTTTGGGAGCAGAACCTTCTTGCTTACAATGCAGACTCTACTGTTCAATCTTCCTATTGGTTTTCTCTAACACGTGAAAAAGTTCAAGGCTGCCTGTGCTGCAGGTTATGGAGTTCCCTGAGGCTTAATAATTCCAAAGACCATAACGATGGCAAGAAAGCTAAAACTGCCCAAAGGTCAGAGCATGAAAAAAAAATCAGCATTCACAGACCCCTTCTGAAAACACCCCTTTCTCTAACATTTTCTCCCCTTTCCATTCCACCTCCCCACGAAAAGACAGCAAAAGAGCAGTGGCTGGCTGGCTTGGTCAGCGGAGCATGCCACTCTTGATCTTGAGGTGGTGAGTTCAACCCCTATATTAGGCTTACAGATTACTTAAAAACAAAAACAAAAACAGCATGAATATAAATTTTTGTTTCACTTCTGACTTTAAAATATCCACACACCCTACTCAATGACCACAAAGCCTAAATAAATGAAGTCAGTGGAAAGTCACATCTAACTCTAAATCAGGGATTTCGATCACTCTAACAGCGACAACAGGGATTCTCAAACGTTATAGTGCACACAGATCCTCGGGGAGGGGGCATCTTGTTAAAATGCAGGTTTTCATTCCATAGGTCTGGAGAGGGACCCAGGGGTCCGCATTTCTTAGAAAGAGAAAATCAAAAAAAGTCCCAGGTGATGCCAATATGGCAGGACCATAGATCATTCTCTGAGAGTGACAAGCACAGTTTATTTGGCAAGCTCTAATTATTACTCCAATGTGTTTCCGTTATTACAAGAAGGGAAGAAGACAGTGGGGAATACAATTAATTCTTTGGCTAGTGACTTGTTTATAGTGAAAACAAACATACACACAAACCTAACGACGGCATCTCCTAGGACCCTGTTTACGGAAATGAAGTGTGCGCACCGTGTGTTTCAGAACACACAGCCGAGTGATCTCAAAGCCCCGATTCTCTTCTCATGAACTGAAAACCCAAATGCGTATGGAACTAGAGTGAAGAGTAGAGAAAATGTACACCTGAAACACCCCTGAGTTCGGGAGTCATTCTTATGACACTCTTTCTCTAGATTGCAGATGTTACTTAAAAAAACGAAAATACTTGTTCTAGACTTCGATACTGTGGCTTCACCTCCCTTCACTGACATTTCCCTGATGCACCGCAGCTCCTGGAGCTGCACATGACTCTTTCTTTTGGCAGCGTTGGCAGAAAAGGCCGGTGCTCGCTTCTTCCTGGGCATCCGGCTCTAGCACCTTTCCCAGGCCTCCCTGCGGTTCAGTGTGGCCGCGGGACTGATGGACAACAGAACAGGAGAAGTGATGAGCCCCGCTTCCTGGCCTGGGCCATAAAAATCTCCTACGTTGTATGCTCCCTGCCCTGTTCCCCTCAGTCAGCTGAGAGCAGAAGACTCCAAACCCCGGGGGAGGTCTGAGCCGTAAGGCAGCAGGAGCCCGAGCCCTTGAGTTTCCCATGGAAGAAAGCTGCCCACCCAGGAACTTTCCACTGGAATGTGAGGGCTGAGGGTCAGAGCAGTTGGCCAACCTTGATACACTTAGTTCTCCTACACTTGCGAGACTTGAAATTAGAAGCAGGAGTTCGATTCTTGCTAGCAGGATATACATTTGTAATTATTTTAAAATGTTACTGTCTGGAATCTGTAAAAGGAAAGCTGTCTAAGAATTTACTGTAAACTTTCATTTTACGTACTAGAATCTGAAGCCCAGAGAAGAGACAGTCTCAAGCTAGCGCTGGTGTGTGACCCAAAGCTGACCTGTACCAGGCTCTCAGGGTTGGTTATGTGCACAAACGACTCCCACTCAAGGGGGCCACGGACTGTCCCACGCTCTATGATTTTCTAAATCGTACCGCGTTATACACTAAATGTGTCCCCCACAAAAAGCTGAAGCCCTCGCCCTCAGTATTTTAGAAATGTGACCTTCCTTGGAAATCAGGTCGCTATAGATGCAATTAAGATGAAGTCACTGGGTAGGCCTAATCTGGTGACTGGCTGCCCTTACTAAAAGGGGAAATCTGGACACAGAGACAGCCTCCATAGAGAGAAACTACATGGAGACACGCAGGGAGACGATGGCCATCTCACAGCCCTTAGAAGGAACCAACCCTGCCAATACTGATTTCAGACTTCACGCCTCAAGAACTGTGAGTAAACTTCTGAGGCGCTCCCCAGTTTCTGGCGCCTTGTGGAAGCCAGTATGAGCAAACTAGTATTCCATCTGGCTCTGCGAAGGCCATTTTTTTATGTGGATCCTGAAGTTAAAAAGTGCTCACTGTCTTGCTCTTCTGGCAACAGATTTATTTTCCCGAAAGTTCTCTCCCTGAGGGATTCCTGGAGGATAGCCAGCGTCCTGTCTTGCCTGTCAGAGGTTTCGACAGCCATGGCAGCCGCCCTCGTGAGAGAGGAAGAGCCCCGCGCTCCTGGTTCTCACCTGCCCCTGCTCCCCTTGTGCAACCCGACACCCTCAGTTCCCCTTTCCACCTGCTTCCTTCCCTTCCCTTGAAGTACCCAAGGTGCTGACGTTTAGAAGTTCACTAGCATCTAATAAAACTTCTCAAGTACCAAGAAAGGTTTCAGACTTCCCTTGCAATGTCGTATTTCCATGACATTATATCAACTTCTCCGAGAAGCTCTGTGCAGACAGTCCTGTTTCGCTACAAGTTTGTTAACGTGGTCACTGATGGATGTGTGAGGTCAGGCCACGCAAAGGGCAGCTTCAGGCCATCCAGAGGATGGTTACCGTTACGGGAAGAAGAAAGTAAGGTCTGGCTGCTTTGGATCAGCCAGTCCCCCCCCGCCCCCCGGGCCTGGCTGCCCACTGGGCTCATTCTGGGAACTCTCTAATAAAAGCAGAACTCTGCGGGGTTCTTCCCCAACTGTGAAGATCCAGATTTAGTGGGCTGAAACGGGAGACGGGAACCTACCCTACTGTGGAGATTCTACCGTGTGGCCTGGTTTGGCAGCCACTGATCTGGCCGGTTCGGCTTCTCTAATACAGCTTCATTTCCCACCTCCTCGCACTTCCGGTACTTGCACATGTGTCCACCACAGAAACACCACCTTCCATACTACGTGCGAAGACAGGCCTGACACAATGGGGAAGACACCTGGACACAATGTGTACAGAGCTCCCCTCCTGCCCGACGGAGCCCCAGGCCAGCCACGTGCCGGGCCCACAGGGCCTCCCCCACGGGAGCTCTGCACACACCTGCTGCCCAGTTCCTCCCCTTGGTCGGCCGGCACCCTCTGCGCGCCCTGCACCTGCTCCGCGCGCGGGCCCTCGCACTTTCCACCACCCAGTCCGACCCCCTTCCCAGGCCTCTCTCCGGGCCCGCACGCCCGGCCCTGCCCACGCGTGGACTACACCTCGCACTGCAGCTCCGGCTCTGCGGGCTCCCGGGGCCGCTTTCTCCTTCTGCTGCGGCAGCGGCTCCTCTCCCTCCTCCTCCTCGTCTCAACAGCCTCCACCTCTCCCCGCAGCCCCACCCACGTCCCCGCGCCTGCGCCACCACCTCCCACTACCTCCGACCTGTCCCACAGCTGCAGGGTTCGGCGGGGGCTGATGTACCATCGGTGTCTTGATGTATTTCCGTAAACCTGCCCATCGTTTCCAACTTTACTTAAACTTACTCTGAACACTAACTTTACGTTCCTCCATAAATATCAAAGCGGCACCCCTTGCCGCTGCAGCAGCCCCTCTCCCTCGGGGACATCAGCCTCTGTTTCCTTCCCAGCAGCTGTCACGATCACTACTGCCGTGCTCAGCAATCTGAGCCCCTCTCCAACGGGACCGTGAAGGCAGGGCCCGTGGCCATCTCATCCAGCAGGCTAGCCCACCGTACCGTGCTTCGGACAGACGCGGGCCCCTCATAGGTGTTCCGTGAAAGCCGCTGAATGAAGGAACATTCCCAACAGGGAAAAGCCAGGCAAGCGGCCCAGTGAAAGCCATGCGGGGTTAATGTGGGTGAAAACACCATAGGAGCTGCTGGCATCCACCACATGAAGCTAAACGGTCAGTTTCCCATGGCCAACGGAACACCAGAGACACAGATGTCTGGTCTGCGCCAGCGACAGTGGGAAAGCAGGGCCGTCGGCACTTCGGGCCCGTGAGCTGCGCCGGCAGCTCCTACATCAAGCATCCACTCCCTTGTGTGAGCGCGCACAATGGACACGCCTTGCCCCCTGCTCTCACACGCTTCCAGGTGGAGCAGAGAGGACCGTGAGGGCAGCGAAAATACTCTGCATGACACCGTGATGGGGGATACATGTCATTACCCATTTGTCCAAATCCACAGAACGTTCGCCAAAGGAACCCGAAGAGACTTGGGGTGATGGTGTACTGATGCAGGTTCTTCAGCTGTAACAAAGGTAGCCTCCCCCCAGGGGGGACGCTGATAATGGGAGAGGCTATGTGTGTGTGCGGGGTGGGGGGGAGGGCAGAAGGAACAGAGGAAATCCCTTACTTTCCTCTTAATTTCACTATGAGAACTACTCTAAATAAATAAATAAAGTCTTATAGGAAAAAACAACTGTCCCAGTCCAGTGGGGAAACCACAACGTAATTACCAATTACATTTGGATGAGATCAGTGGGATAACAAGGTGCTCGGGGAATGGGGAAGGAGGCTTGGCAGCAAGGGTTCACAGAGGAAGCAATCGCTCGGCAGCTAAGGTTCACATGGGGCGCGACCTCCCCAGACTGGCAGGTCAGGGCAGCGGGAACACAGGCACGCATGGGAGGTGGTCAGACAGCGGCCTGAGCTCAGCCTGAGCTGGTCAGACAGGCAGGGACATGTCACAAAAGGCGGTGTGAATCCACATCCAGCCAGGATGAGCCATGGAAGGGTTGTAAGCAGAGAAACGACGACTTAGATCTGTATTTTGGAAAGAACTGAAGGATGATGCAATGCCACATGAAGGGAGGGACCCTAAACCATCTGATTTCCTGAGCTACCAAGACGGAACAAACGATGTATGTCAACTACTCACTGTGTGACAAACTTCTGCTTTTATCTCTTTCAAGGCTCGCTCAGAAAACACACAACCACAGCACCGCAGGAAACAAAACCTGGAGAAATAATCCAAAATGGAGGATGACTTCAATAATAATTTAAAAATGATCGCCCGGATTATCAGTTAACATTTGTTCAGTTTGTACATAGGCCAGGAACTGCAAAGAAAAAATGGTCACATTTAATCCCATTAAGGAAAAAGAAATTAGTATGTCCCACGTATATTTACTTATATACTACTTTATATACAGGCCGTAGTCCCATTCCTGGTCCCTTGTAATAATCCTTTAGAATAAAGTCTCTCCTACAAAAAAAAAAATAAATAAACACATTAAAAAAAAAACCCACAAATACAAAAAGTCAAAAGACAGAATGGGAACACTGGGAGAGACTATTTTAAATATATATGAGATTCAGTGTCAGTGTTTTATGAATATTCAAAAAGGTCACAAAAAGCAAAAATAAACAATGTATTAGAAAAACGGGCAAAGGCATTAACATGCGATTCATGGGAGAAATATAAATGGTCAAAACATATAAAAGATGCTTAACTCAACTGTTAAAGAAATTCACGGCAAAATAATGATGTGCCACGTTTTACGTATCCGGCAATAGTGAAAGAGACTGAAGTTACCCTGCTGGAAAGGGAGGAAACAGGCGCGTCCACCGGTGGTGGGCACAGCACTGTGCGTCTTGGAAGGACAATGCGTCAGTATCGAGCAAAGAATCACTTTTCAGAGCATCTCCTATAGAAACATGCTCACAAGTGTGCAAATGCATAAATATGTATTTATGAAGTTGTGTAGGACAGTGCCGCTCTTATAAGGAAAAAGGAAAGCACCTAGATGTTCATCAACAGAGGAACGGTTACATAAGCTATGAACACTCACACAGCTATTAAAGGAGTAAGGTCAATCTGTGTGCAAGGCCATGGGAACACGCTCACATTAGAGAAGTACGAAAGAAAGAAAGGTTACAAGATACGTGTAACACGTTCCCACGTCCCCACGACTGGAAAGAATACACAGTTATTTCTATTTCCAATGGTAGGGGTGTAAGGAAGTGCTGAGTACATGTGTTGGTGCTGGGCAGGTCTGCAGGGGGGCATGAAACACTAAACAACTAAGAATACCGACATGGGAGGTGGAGACTGGGGGAAAGGGAAAGTCATGTACACATTTTACTTCATAGTCCTCTAAAAACATCACAACACAAAGTCTCTCCAAGGGGCGCCTGGGTGGCTCAGTCAGTGAAATGACTGCCTTCAGCTCAGGTGGTCCTGGGATCAAGCCCCACATGGGGCTCTCTGCTAAGCGGGGAGCCTGCTTCTCCCTCTTCCTCTGCCTGCTGCTCTGCCTACTTGTGCTCTGTCAGATAAATAAATAAAATCTTTAAAAAAAAAAAAAAAAAAAAAATTTCTCCAAATTTCTCGAGGTATTATAGTGGATACAGATTACCTTAACAAAAACCCAATTAGTAACATTGTACTACATTCATTTACTGTGTTTAGGGCCAAAAAAAAAAAAAAGTCTTTTTTTATGGATGCTTACTAATTATTAGTAACTTAGAAAATTATTCTTCTTTAAACAAATGCTCAATGTTTTCATTACATTAAGTCATTTACTTCTATTTTTCTCTATATTTAAATCTTTATTTCATAAGCTTTAATAAATGTATGAAGTCACCCCCAAATCAATTTTCTACTGTGGAGGTCCTATTAATAGCAGGAGGGCAAAGCCAAAACAGGCAAAGCTCAATTAACTGGGAAGAGAGAAGAGAGGAGACTAGTAAAAAAGGGGAAAAACTAGGGAACCCACAATCAGAGCAATAGGCTCCAGGTAACCCCTGCTCGAGACCCCACAGTTGAGTCTTTCTGCTAAGTTCCTCTTTTGGGGTGAACCATGGTTTTCCAAAAGTAGGAAGCCAGACACAAAAGGTCAAACGCTGAGTGAATTCTACATATATGAACTCCCCAAAACAGGCAAATCCATGAAGACAGAGCAGACTGGCGGTGGCCAGGGGCTGGGCTGTGGCTGGGGGGATGCGGAGGGGCTGCTGCGGGGGTTAGGGGGTCCCCCTCGGGGGGGGGGGAAATGGAAGGAGACAGAGGCTGGTGCTGCAGAGCACTGTGGTTGTACCCAACACCTTTGAAGCATGCACCCTAAAATGGTCACTTTGATGTTACAACTTTAACCTTGAAATAATGTGTTGTACACCACATACAAAAACACACACAAGGGACGCCTGGGTGGCTCAGTTGGTTGAGCGGCTGCCTTCAGCTCAGGTCATGATCCCAGCATCCTGGGATCGAGTCCCACATCGGGCTCCTTGCTCGGCGGGGAGCCTGCTTCTCCCTCTGCCTCTGCCTGCCTCTCTGTCTGCCTGTGCTCACACTCTCTCTAACAAATAAATAAATAAAATCTTTAAAAAAAAACCACACACACACACAGAAGTGGGATGAGGAGAGGTACGTGAGTCTGCTTCCCTAGAGCTTTAGCTCTTTAAATTAATCCACTACTTTTTCTCTCTTTCAGCTTTATTTAGGTACAACTAACAAATGCAACTGTCTGTACTTAGGGTGTACAGCGCGATGATTTAGTGTATGTACAAACCATGAAAGGATCATCACTAGCAAGCCAACTGCCATACCCATCACCACTAAATGGTAAACCTGGAGAGGCTTAATAAAGTCAGACTATCTAAAGAATATAATCTTTAAAAGCTCCTTGGGCCTAAAATTTTACTTCTCCCCAAATCTACAAAACCACAGGTCACGCCACTCAGGGCAAGGTGGTCATGCTCTCTGACACAGTTTGCCACGCGCAGTGCACACGTCTGTGAAACAGACGTGTACAAATGCACCAGAACGCTCCAGATCCAATGTGGTCGTTTGTAGCTCCACGTTGTTACTTACTTGAGATTCTCCCCCTACCTCAGCCCCAACCCGTTTCCTAAATGAAAATAGTAAAAAAATGCTACCTTTCAACAAGTAATATCTTAAATGGAAGATTCCAGATGGCAGATGGGACCACAAGTTATTAAAGGTATTTCTAAGTGGTGGGAAAGAGCTGAAAGCTTCGGCTTGCTGAGACATCCTATAAAAAGGCACCGATTAACCATTCAACACTCATATTTTTTAAGGCAAAAATATACACGTCTCTTATGTTTGCTATAGAACTCTCGACCTTGGGATTTCTGGTGCTGCAGTTAGAGGATTTGTTCACTACAAATTTAGAGCAAGCTATAATCATCAGCTGGGTCTTTAGGTGACTGGCCAACCACATACTTGGTGACTGTTTTCCACTGCGTAGCTTTCAGCAATTGTAAGGAAATAGGAGTTGTGTGATGGGCAACATATGTCCTTTGCTTTCTTCCCATAAGAAAAGACCAAATGGGGACGCCTGGGTGGCTCAGTTGGTTAAGCGGCTGCCTTCGGCTCAGGTCATGATCCCAGCGTCCTGGGATCGAGTCCCGCATCGGGCTCC
>ML111259.1:20674-84213 GCA_003697995.1 Taxidea taxus jeffersonii
CAGGCAGAGAGAGGAGGAAGCAGGCTCCCCGCTGAGCAGAGAGTCCGATGTGGGGCTCGATCCCAGGACCCTGGGATCATGACCTGAGCCGAAGGCAGAGGCTTTAACCCACTGAGCCACCCAGGTGCCCCCCGTGAGAACTTTTTAAAATCCCTCTTGAGGTGCTCCTACTCTCAGGAATAGAAAGCACAGACACGGAAGCTGAGGGGACTCAGTGGGGCACCACGTTATAAACAGCTATTAGGAAATAAACAAGGTGTTATGGCAGCTCCACCACCTCTAAGGCGCCACCCAAACCAAAGGACCCCTTAAAGAGGACTGTGTGATTATATGGCTATAGCAACATTATCTAACCAGACTCCACACCATCTGCCCCACATCCCTTACTGACCTGTGCCGGCCATTCATCTCCAAGCCCACAACGGGGCAGATGAAACGTGCCCGCTGGAGGTCATCGTGTTTGTCACCTTTTGTGTTTCCTTTGTCCCCTTCCCAGGCGGGATTATCAGAAAGCCTCAGTTCTGTCACATTCTGTGAAAAACCATCCATAGTTTAAGAATTCATCTGATAAACGGATCATTCTTAGTCTCAATAACCACCTAAATCAATCAAGAAACTGTTATTCCAGACCTTTCCCATCCAAACCTCTTCTTCCTAGCTCCTTTTGTCAACTGTAACATGGATAAAAAAATTAAATCATAAATTACGATAGAAAACAAGACTTCTAAAATTCACTGACTCGCAAGTGAATTAGTTAACTTCTATTTTTTTTTAAAGATTTTATATATTTATTTGATAGACAGACATCACAAGTAGGCAGAGAGGCAGGCAGAGAGAGAGGAGGAAGCAGGCTGTCCACAGAGCAGAGAGCCCGATGCGGGGCTCGATCCCACGACCCTGGGATCATGACCCGAGCCGAAGGCAGTGGCTTTAACCCGCTGAGCCACCCAGGCGCCCCAGTTAACTTCTATTTTACAAATATTTTGCTATTTAAGGAAAAGTAACTTTGGACATGAAAAATGACTCCACTAAGAGAAAGTTCTGGATCAGTTTCATCCAGAAAGCAACATTTTCTTTCCCTGCCAATGAATCCTCACTGAGGCTGCTCCATATTCTGGCGGCCCATGTTTATTTAATAACTGAACAGACAATAACATCCATGAGGCCACAGTCCAATGAGTCCAGGGCAGAACATTAGCCAGGGAATACTACCGTATTCCAAGATCTGGCCGTTCAGGGTTTCAGAAGCTCGTTCGTTGAAGTGATGCAACTGCACCACTTCAGCACTTGGGCATTTCTTGACATTTAACTGTACCACCCTGATGTCAGCACTCCGGACAGCACCTGAGTGCTCCGAAAGGAAAGCCACCACTGTACCATCCCTACGGTCAGCTGGTCAGCTTCCTGTGTCTCATTCAGTTCTCTGCTCAAGAGTACGTGTGGGCTATCAACTGACAGTAATGACTATCTTGCATATTTACACTGTTTTATTTGAATCTCTCTACCATTACAGTTCTGATTTCTTGGAAGTCTTTTTTTTTTTTTGCATTAAAATTCAAAATTCAATCATGTACCTTGAATATTATTTTATTTTTTAGGATTTTATTTATTTTGAGAGAGAGAGATCACAAGTAGGCAGAGAGGCAGGCAGAGAGAGAGAGAGGAGGAAGCAGGCTCCCCGCTGAGCAGAGAGCCTGATGCGGGGCTCGATCCCAGGACCCTGGGACCATGACCTGAGCCGAAGGCAGAGGCTTTAACCCACTGAGCCACCCAGGCGCCCTTTGAATATTTTTTTATTTTTATTTTTTTTAATTTTTTTTTTAAGATTTTATTTATTCATTAGTTAGAGAGAGAGCGAGCACAGGCAGACAGAGAGGTAGGCAGAGGCAGAGGGAGAAGCAGGCTCCCTGCCGAGCAAGGAGCCCGATGTGGGACTCGATCCCAGGACGCTGGGATCATGACCTGAGCCGAAGGCAGCCACTTAACCAACTGAGCCACCCAGGCGTGCCTGAATATTTTTTTAAATATAGAACTATATAAGTTAATTTCAAAGATAATCACATTTTTTTACATAAGAGAATTATATAAAAAATAATTATCATTATAATGGGCTTTTTAAGAATGAATTCTCTTTCCCAAATAAAAGCTGATAAAAATCAGCTTGGTTATCTCTAAAGCACTACTTTACCTACATTCCAGAATTACTGATTTGCCTATAATTAGCATATCTTGTATCCCGTAGTCACTCCAAGAATTCAAACAAAAGGCCTAATGTAATAAAAATTTACAAAGAAAGAGAAAAAACCCAAAGCCTTATATGGGGAAGCAGGAACTCTGGTTCTGGGTTAGGTACCTCATTAGCTATGCAGCCTCAAGAAGTCAAGGACAGTGAATATTGTCACCTGTGAGATGACATGTCTGCCAAAGCCAATGATCCTCAAATTCTCTACCACTTTCCTGATTTTTCTCACTGACCGGATTTGTAAGATTTTGTCCTCTCAACTTCCTTTACTAAAAAACTTCTTTTTCCATTTTTATAAAAGAACTTTAACTGCCAATCAGAACATCTAGCTAGCAGGAGATACCACACTGACTTAATAGTGACCTACCTGTAAAATTCTCCAATTCCATTAGTGTCTTCCAAATCAAACTCCAAGTGGCTGAGTTTTAACTACAAAAATGATGTCTCCAAACATTTATATATCACATTAAGAGTTTTCAAAGCTCTTTTGCATGTATTAAATTATAACAGATTTATAAGGTACGAAGGATAGGCGTGGGAACTCCTGGCTTGAGCTTTAAGTGATCTGCCCCAAATCACACTTTCATTAGGTGGCTGGGTGGGACCGGAATTCCAAATTTCTGAGTTCAGTCTATAATGTACATGAGTTCTTTAAAATAAACGCTAACCACCGGGACCCCTGGAGAACTTCAGAATCACTGGTCTTACCTTAATGCTTTTAATGTGAGATGCTGCCTTCCCAAGAGCCTTTTCGGAAGATTTGTCCAACAGAAACTCAATGACGGCATCTTTGTTATAAAGTCTGCAACAGTAAGGATGAGTCAGAACATTCCAGCAACAATCAACCCCCCCACAAAAGAGTAAGATGAAATTCAGTACAATCCAAAGTCATTTACATCTGATAACAAGAATGCCCTGCATTATTAAAAAAGTAAATTAAATCCTGTCTCAACTATTTCCAGAGTATACAAAGAAAGAAACTAGTTTAAACCAAGGGTTGCAAACTGGCGGTCTGAGGGCTGACTGTGATCTGAACAGGATCTTAAAAATCGGGGGCACCTGGGTGGCTCAGGCGTTAAGCGTCTGCCTTCGGCTCAGGTCATGATCCCAGGGTCCTGGGATCAAGCCCCACATCGGGCTCCCTGCTCTGCGGGAAGCCTGCTTCTCCCTCTCCCACCCCCCCCTTGCTTGTGTTCCCTCTCTCACTGTGTCTCTCTCTGTCAATCGGGAAGTTTAATATAAAAGTGCATTTTCAACTTTTCCTGGGAAAAACAAAGTTCTGGAATCACTAGGCCCACGCTCTTGAACCGCAACAACTGGCTGGAAATGAGCAGCAGCTCCCCTTTCAGAAAGGACATGAACTCCCCAATTTCCTCCAGCCCCCACCATTCCCTACGACCCCACATAGCTCCTTCATGCATTTCTGTTCATAAATGAGCTCCTACTGGCCCCTGAATTTTTAGATCACATAAAATAAGCCAAACTGAATAGAAAAATGCAGACGTGTGTTCTGAGATGGGAATGACAACCTAGGCTTCACGAATTTGTTTGAGATGATTCACATTTCATGAATCAAGAACTGCATTTACACCTTAAAATTCTTTTATTTTTTTTCCCACATTAAAATTCTCTTAAAAATTAGTTAATAAAAACTCATCTCAATTAAGTAGAAGGAACCATACCTGCCAAGTTCACAGGCAACTATTGGTCGCCTTAATATTTCTTGACTTAGAGTACAATAGTTCCATTGGGCAACTAGCTCAGCATCTTTGTCAACCTGAGAAAGGAAAAAAGAAAAAAACCCTTTCAATTAACTTCTACCTCTGAAAGATAATATGGGCCACAGTTCTACATATAAAGGCTTATTTAGTTATATCACATATGATGATTTTTTTTGTCTTTTAAATCAAAGATAGTGGGGCGCCTGGGTGGCTCAGTGGGTTAAAGCCTCTGCCTTCAGCTCAGGTCATGATCTCAGGGTCCTGGGATCGAGCCCCGCATCGGGCTCTCTGCTCGGCGGGGAGCCTGCTTCCTCCTCTCTCTCTCTCTCTCTGCCTACTCGTGGTCCCTGTCAAGTAAATAAATAAAATCTTTAAAAAAAATTAAAAAAAAATAAATCAAAGATAGTGACACATGAAGCTGGGACTTAAAAAGTCCAAGTAACTTGGGTACCTGGGGGGCTCTGCCTTCCGCTGGGGTCATGATCCCGGGGTCCTGGGATCAAGCCCTACATTGGGCTCTCTGCTCTGCGAGAAGCCTGCTTCTCCCTCTCCCACTCCCCCTGCTTGTGTTCCCTCTCTCGCTGTGTCTCTCTGTGTAAAATAAATAAATAAAATCTTAAAAAAAGTCTAAGTAACTAATACCATGTTAAATCAAGTTCCCACTAAACAGGACACGAACAACAAAAGGGTTTACATTAAGCTGCATATGAGTACTTGCATCTATTTTTTAAAGTTTATTTAACTTTTTAGTAATCTCTACACTTAATGTGGGGCTTGAACTCATGACCCTGAGATCAAGAGTCACATGCTCTTCCAACTGAGCCAACCAGGTGTCCCCTAGCATTTGTACCTTAACAGTAAGTTAGAAAAGTCATAAAGAAAAAATAAGCAATTCAGGTTAATTTCTATCAATGGGAAAGGCTCTAAAGTTTTAGCTGAATTTAAAGACTAAGAATTTATAATATAGGTTTTTTTTTTTAAGTTCAACACAAAGACTATGTAATTCTTTATAAAAATCACCAATTTAACTTGTTCATTAGGGGGCATCTCAAATCCTTAGCCACACTCTGAAAATCCAAACACAAGACCTTCTATTGCCCTCAAATGATATTTCATCTATATAATATTCCATGGCCCACTCTTTTCCCCTCCTAAAATGCCATATCTGAATAATATAATAGAAGGGCACAAGTGGGAGAAAGTAGGAAGAGAAAAAAAATACAGAAAAATTCCCTTAAATTTAATTTTTGCAGTAACAACTGCTTGTTTACTGTGTACCAAGTGCTATGTTAAGCAGTTTCTGTGACTTAATCTTTTAGCCCTCATAAAAACCCCAAACTTAGTGTTTCTTACTCTGTTACTGAGGAGATGGAGGTACCAAGAGGTTAGGATACACGTCCTAGGTCGCACACCAAGTAGATGAAGAAGCTAAGAACCCAAGCAGGCCGGTTCCAGAAACCATGTTTTTGTGTTGGTTTTCTTTTCTTTTCTTTTTTTAGATTTTATTCATTTGAGAGAGAAGGGGGGAGGGACATGGTCAGGGAGAGTCTCAAGCAGACTCTGCGTGGAGTGCGGAGGCCAAGGCAGGACTCCATCCCATGACTCTGAGATCACGACCTGAGCCAAAACCAAGAATCAGACACTTACCTGACTGTGCCACACAGGCATCCCAGAAATCATGCTTTTAATCACTACTTTCTGCCGCTTTTCTATTATTTCAAATAGGACAAAATAAAAACAAAACCCACACTACTGCAACTGTTATTCTATCCACACCCCAGATCCAAGGGCTATACTTTGGCTGCTTAAATAACTTTTATCAAAATTCACAGTGTAGCAAAGCCCCAAGAGAAACCCGTCACCAGTGAAGTCGATTTACTATGTCCTTTGCAGTGTCAAAAAACCCATGTCCTGCAAGTCCAAGATCTCCTTTCTGGATCCCTTGCCTGCTTTACCCATAGTCCTCTGCTGATTTAAAAAATAATTGGGAGAGCTGGGGACAGGGAGAAAAGTGATAAACTATTCCTTACCCGGATTGATAACCCCAAAAAACTTCTGAAACTTTTTTTTTTTTAAAACCAGGGTCTCTCTTCTTTTCAGGGCAAGGACTTAAATTATAGCAATGGTTTGGCCAGACCAAACATACCATATGAGTGATCAAAAATATTAATTATACATCTATTTGAAATGTAAGCAACGCAAAGTCTGAACTCTGTTCACTGCTATGTCCCCAGGGCCTAGAATGGTGTCTGTGATAAGCATTAAATAAAGTATTTGTAGAATAAATAAGGGTAACAAAAATCCATCCTGCCTGAGGACTCTGGTGGTCTCAGATCACACTTTCTTCTTTTGTATCCCCTTCTGACACCTTGCCAAGCTTCGCACTGAGCTGGCCGCAAGTTAATGAAACTAGCTGAATATTTTCTTGGCAAAAGCTCTCATGAATGCTAACTATCTACAACTGGTCTATGCATCTGTAGGTGTGATGAGAGGACACACTCCATCCTCTTGAGAGTTCATTCATTCTCAAATTCAACACATTTACCAGGTGTCTACTGGGTGGTGGACAAAGGTAAGACACAAAGTTTCCATTCATGTCCAAGAAAGACAGACAATATCCAAACGAGAACGGTGATAAGCGCTATAAAGCAGCAAAAGAGGACAGAGAGCGATGGAAGCGAGATGTATGTTGGCCACAGTGAAATGAAACGACATCTGAGGAAAGAACTGAATGACGTCAAGAAACAAATGATGTAACATCTCAGTGACGAGCATTATCAGGTTATAGAACTTACTAAACTCCAGGCTGAGAAACAGAGGCCGGTATGGCTGAAACAAAGACCTGGAGAGGGTAGAAGCTGAGGTGGAGAGGCAAGGCATCCGATCACATAGGACCTTATATGATTTTGTTCTGAATATGACCAAAAGCTGCTGGAGGATTTGAAATATAGTAGCGACATAGGAGAGTCACTTTTTATAAAGATTTTCTAGCTGCTGGAGAATATGGGTAGCATCCACGTGTGCCACACTCTGTTAGCTACTTTACACGCCCTGTTAGTAAAAAGTAATTACTGGGGCGCATGAGTAGCTCAGTCTGCCTTTGGCTCAGGTCATGATCCCAGGATTTTGGGATGGAGCCACATACTGGGCTGCTTGCTCAGCGGGGATCCCGCTTCTCCCTCTCCCTCCTGCTCCCCTGTTTGTGCTTTCTCTATCTCTCTTTCTCTCTCTGTTAAATAAATAAATAAACAAAATCTTAGGGAGAAAAAGTGATTACTAATGCGGTGCACCTGCCTTAACTGGTAGACCACTTGACTCTTGATCTTGAGGTCAGGAGTTCAAGCCCCAGGATGGGCATAGAGATTATTTAGAAAATAAAGGCTTAAAAAAGTAAAGTAATTATCAATGCTAACTTTGAATTCCTGAATAAATGGTTGGAAGTCCTGGCTTCATTACCTATCAGTTGTGTGATTTTGGTCATGTTACTAACTCAATTTCCCTGTTAGTAGCATGAAAATTACTATATACAATTTTTCTCAGTTACTTGTGAGAATTAAGAATTATCCACTCATGGGGCGCCTGGGGGGGCTAAGTGGGTTAAGCCTCTGTCTTTGGCTCAGGTCATGATTTCAGGGTCCTGGGATCAAGCCCCACATCAGCTCTCTGCTCAGCAAGGAGCCTGCTTCCCCACCACCCTCTGCCTGCCTCTCCGCCTACTTGTGATCTCTGCCTGTCAAATAAATAGATAAATAAATCTTAAAAAAAAAAAAAGGACTATCCAGTCATTCATTTATTCACCGTGTTTACTGTGCCAGGAATTGTGCTAGCTGTACAGGGGAAAAGGCGAAGACTGTGCCACAAGGAGCTTATTTTTAATCTGTGGCTGACAGTAATCAGCCATGAAGGCAGTGTGCAGGGTCCTAAGATAAGAGAAGGACCTGATCACATGTGGATAAAAGAACCTTTGGGACGAATTCACGGAGACAGTGAAGTTACGTGTGTACAAAGCTCGATAAACAGCGGCCATTTGTATCACTGTAACTGACGGCGCAGAAGAGCTTTAAATCCTGGCCCTGCCACTTACTAGCGGTGCAATTTTGTCCTCTTGGCCCTCAGTGTCATCGTCTGAAAAGCGAGGATCATGACAATAGGTGTCCACAGGGCTGCTGTGAGAACCGTAGCGCTACCCCATACCAAGCACGCTGCCAGGTGCATGGCAACAGCAAGCACGCAATAAGAGTCTGATCCCAATACTGTTGTCAGTTCTGAGTTCTCCAAGTGAGATAAATGAGCAGGGCAGCGTCAGGAACCCCACTAGCTCCCCACCCCCACCCCCACTCCCTGGGGACCCCACTACCGCTGGTCCCCACCGGACCCACATCTCTGACCTTCTCAACCTTCTTCGGCCCCTTCACCAGCTCGTGTCTTTTGGGGATTGTTCCTCCGTCGCAACCCATCCCAAACCAGGAGTCAGAGCCAGCAGCTACACTCCGCAGCGACCACTTCCGGGGGGTCCCTGGCGACCGCTGCAGTCCCTTCCGGCGCGCGGGGATGACGCAGCACGCCCGCCGCGGCGCAGCGGGGCGGATCCGTTGCCGAGCCCCAGTGGCCGCGGAGAGCGTTGCTAGGCGCTGGGCGAGGCCGGGCGGGTCGGGCTGCCTGAAGGCGAGCGGGGCTTCGCGCGCTCCCGGGGCAGGCGGGGCGTCCCCATCTCGTCGCCCGGCCCATTCCTTCCTCCCCCGGGTGGGTGCAGGGTTTCTGCTGCCGCCTGGCGATCGCTCGCCGCGCTTCGGGGGCAGGGGCACTCGGGAGCACCCGCCTTCCTGACGCCTCGTCCCACCCTAGCGCGTCTGGGTCTGGCGCGTCCCGCGCGCCGCGACGGAAGGGGCCGCTTTCTGTCCAGGCGGCTCACGGTGCGGCCGGATGGCGTCCGTCGTTTCCGGGAACGCCCGGGGCTTTAAACGAGAACTTGGCTCGGAGCACCGCGGTGACTCGGGCCGCCGGCAGCTCCCGTGACGTGGAGCTGGAGGAGATTCTGGGCAAGTTGGGCCCCCGGAGGCCTGGAGCTTTGACAGGCCGAGCGCGCGGTCGCGGGGGAAGCTTGCGCGGAGTGTGTACGTGCGTGCGTTCGGCTCGCAGCCTCCTGTGTTTCTTTACCAGTGATCCGGTCCCGGGACAGAGGCCGGGGTAAGGCCACACGGATGTTCACCTGCCTTTCCCCGGAGACGGGCTGCGTCTTAGCGAGAACACGGATCCCTGGCCAAAGCCCCGCTAACAGCCACCACTGTCCGCGTCTGTGCTCTTGACTGTCTTTCCAGTTGTTCCTTGATTATTATGAATATCTGGGGAAAGTCTAACCGCGGCGAGCAAGGTGGACCCACATAATCGGACGTCGCCTTGCTGACCAAAGTGAGACATAAAAAAAGAGAAAAAAAAATCTGAAAATATTCCCCAGGTGGGAACAGAAAACATGTGGATATAAAAACTTAACGGCGGACGCCTGGGTGGCTCAGTGGGTTAAGCAGCTGCCTTGGGCTCAGGTCATGATCCCAGCGTCCTGGGATCGAGTCCCACATCGGGCTCCTTGCTGGGCGGGGAGCCTGCTTCTCCCTCTGCCTCTGCCTGCCTCTCTGTCTGCCTGTGCTCGCGCGCTCTCTCTCTCTCTCTCTAACTAATAAATGAATAAAATCTTTAAAAAAAAGAATAAAAAAAAAACTTAACGGATTGTAACATTGGGTTATCTGTTCCTGCGTTGAATGAGAATTAAAACAATATACATCCTTTCGTCTCTCGTTGCCTTATGATTTATTTTTATGCCGGTCACAGCAATTGTAAACTCTGTGAGGGCAGGCACTACGCTTTAGTCCCCATTGTGTCCTCAGTGAGTGGAACCTTTGGCCCAATTAATATTCACTTCCTCAGTAAACCAAAAGGAAGTCCAGACACATTCAGGGAGCGAGACGAGTCCAGTTTTGGCAGCCCCTAAATCTAGTGTAAGTGCTATGAGAACCCATTTACAGGTAAGGAAATAGAAGCCAGGAATGATCAAGGGACTTACCCAAGGTCCCACAGCTAGTTAGAGGGAGAGCTGGGACTGGGTTACCATCCTCTGGCATTTTTCTGTCCAAAGGACAGAACATCAGGTTACAGAATACCACAAATGCAAAGATCTCTGGACAGACTCTCAAACCAGTACTCTTTTCTGGTGACTTAATCTTCTCCTCACCGAGTTCATTTGGAGAAATTAAAAATAACCACTCTTTATTAAACTACGACTGCACTGGGGAATTTGGAGGCACCGTTTCCTCTGTCTTTGTAATTTAGGACATAAGGGATGTAACGCCTTCCATTTCCCAAAAGACAAACCTGAGACTGAGGTGTACAATCTTGGGTCAGGGGCACACAGCAGTTGAGTAAAAGGAGTGCAGGTTGGGAGGTGTTCTCAGATGAGGTCCTTGTGACTATGCCATGTTCCTTAGCCTCTCCCCAAAAGCTTCTGTGGTGCCCTGCAGGGCCAGCTGGGTGGTTGCTGAAACTCGGGCAGCTGGATTTTTTTTTTCCCTCTTCTTTCTTGGTGTCCTCATTTAGAATATTGGTTTTTAGGCTACTCTGTGCTGCAGACAATACACAGCTTATGGTTTGTAGAGTTGATACCATCAACAGCCACTCATTTGTTGAGAGCTGGCTGAGTGTCAGCTCCGTAACTTGAGCTGGTTTGTTCCAGGCACAGTAGACACACTGGTGTCCTGAGCTGCTGTTGCTTTCCACTGTTTTTGCGGAATGAGCTGATGCAGGGCATTCCCTTGCAAGGATCTTTGGTGACAACTTCACCCCGGTCGAACTGTGGATTTACAGGACAGGAGAGGAATAAAACCAGGAAAGAGAAAACCACTATCCTCTGGCAAAAAACAGTATTTCTTAACCTCTTTGGTGTTATTGGACCTGATAGAGAATTTCATGAAAACTTTGGACTTACTCTCCAGAAAAATACCAGTAGTACATAGAAAATTCTGCTACAGTTTACACATCTATGTATTTCATGCTTCTGCCTGCTGAGGCTCAGGCTAAGAACAAGTACTTTAAGCGCTCCTACTGCCTGTTACAATCTTTCCCGAATGTTTCAGCCTCCTAAACCTTGAGGGTTTGATTTCTGGTGAGTACTGCCCATGTGCTCTCCCATAGCTGGGGTTTACAATTCTCTCTGGACAAGGCAGGCAGGCAGAGTGACTCATTTTAAGAGTTAGCATGAGGGGCGTCTGGGTGGCTCAGTGGGTTAAAAGCCTCTGCCTTCAGCTCAGGTCATGATCCCAGGGTCCTGGGATCGAGCCCCGCATCGGGCTCTCTGCTCTGCGGGGAGCTTCCCCCCGCCCTCTGCCTGCTTGTGATCTCTGTCAAATAAGTAAAATCTTAAAAAAAAAAAGTTAGCATGAAAAAATGACAAACGGCTGTGTGTTAGGATTCTTCGAGAGTATCACAACCATCACATACAGTTACACTTCTCAGGATGTCCCAAAGAGGGTTAAAGTCAAATGAAGTGGAAAGCTAGAAGTAATTCATCCTGACATAATTCAAGACCATAAACAATTACTTTTGATTTTCAGTTTTAGGGGAACATTAAACGTATTTCAGGAATCCACAGGCCTTTCATGAACTGGCCTTGGGCTACCCATCCCAGCTGGTCTCACCCATGCTCCCTTTCCTCTCTTGGTTCCAGCCACATTGGCCCCTTCTCTCCCTTGAGAGCTCCAGGTTCATTCTCATTTCTGGGTACTTGCCTTGCTGTTCCTTCTCCAGGAACACTCTTTTCCCACTGTTTTCCAGATTGCCTCCCTTGAGTGACTCCGCGTCTGCTCCTGGCAGGAGGGGTGGGGGGAGTCTCCGTGGAGCCTCTTCCCTGACCTCATCCCCCCACTCCTCCATCCACTACCACCACCTTGATTTAATTTCTTCATTGCACTTACACCGCTGACCTCATGTTACAAATCTAAATTTTGGTATCTTGTTCAACATGGACTTCTTTGCACTGGTTGTGATTTTTTTAAAACATTGCCTCGAAATACAATGCATCTTGATTACGAAGGTTTTGGTCGCTCCCTTATATTTTGCATTCAAGGAGAGTGCCTCACTCACCCCACCGCTCCCTGGCCCTGGTTTCCCCTCAGCTGGAATGAAGGCTGCAAGGTGCAGAAGCTTTGCTTCATCCCCAATAGCAGCTCTAGTGATCAGTAGAGGCCTGGTGGATAGGAGATGCGCAATAAATAGTTGTTCAATGAATAAAAGAAAGGAAAGGGGCATTAGCAAACCACCTACACAAATGGGCGACCTTTATAAATGGACAAAATTTGGAGACCTGGGTGGATCCTTGGGGAGAATATGAAATTTTAAAGAGATGTTTTATTAAAAAAAAAAAAGGGGTAGTTGCCCCCAAACCAGAAACATGCCTCCCCGGTGCTTGTCACATGGAAGATCTCTCAATGAGGCCCCTCACCACTTCCATCCTCCTGATGAAATTCGGCTTAATTGAGGTCAAGTTGCTATCACCACCCCACCACCCACCATTTCCTCTTCCTACTTTGAGAGGAAGCGACACAGAATTCTGGGCGTAAAAGAAAACTACTTAGCAAAACATTGCTAAAAGTTACAAACTGTGATATTACTTTTCAGTGTTTTTCAGAAACAATTATCCTATCGAATTAGAGGAAACTCATCTCATAACTGCTCTCCCTCAAAAAAAAAAAAAAAAAGGAAGAAGGAAACACATTTAGCTAAGAGCAGCAGCTTTCATTATTTTCAAGCCAATGGTTTTGTATTTTGTCAAAAAGGGCCCTTGGTTTGAACTCATCTCAAAATACATGCAGAGACACCCCCCCCAAAATGTTATGTAGACAGATTTGTCTCTCTATATATTGATCTGCCTGCCTATCTGCGTACATACATTGAGAGTATTCTTTTTTTTTTTTTTGACAGACTGAGATCACAAGTAGGCAGAGAAGCAGGCAGAGAGAGAGAGGAGGAAGCAGGTTCCCTGCTGAGCAGAGAGCCCTATGCGGGGCTCGATCCCAGGACCCTGGGATCATGACCTGAGCCGAAGGCAGAGGCTTAACCCACTGAGCCACCCAGGCGCCCCGACATTGAGAGTATTCTGAAAACAATGGGGATCAACAGATCATAATCAACAGATTACCTGTTAGAGCCTCTCATGTATGAAGGACCAAAAGAGTTAAAACAGCGAAAGCATTAAAACAGGATGTGGAATGTAGTAGTCACTTAATAAATACGTGCTGTTGTTATTACTATGGTGCAAAAATCATCTTGCTGGCTGGAATACAGGTACTAGTGCCTCCCTGCACCACCCCTGCCTTCTTCCAAAAACATTCCTGACTTGGGTTGGGGTCCCTGTTGGCACACAGTTCTTGGCGCCTTTGCATTTTTGCATGTCCTTCCAGCACAGGCGTTGATGACATTTTGTTCTGAATTACCCCTTCAAGGTGGTTTTTAGCAAACAGCCTTAGAAGACAGAGATCGTGTATCTCTCCAGAGCAGAAAGGCAAGTTTGCTTGCTGTCCAGTATCCTAAAGATCCTGTCTGCCTCTAAGGCAAGTCTTGGTCAGGTTTGTGCAGAGGCCGTTGGGAAAGACTGGGGCTGCCTGTGCTAAGTTCTTCGGCTTTGGCACAAACTCAGTGTGCATGTGGCATCGTCTGTGCCCTCCTCTGCTCTGCCCTGGGACTTGGGGTGAGGTGGAAATTATATAAGCATAAGCTGCTTGCAAGGCTGTAAGGAAAATCCCGTGTCTCTGGGCAGAAGAGTTGACATAGCAAACCTAAATAATATCCTTAGAAAGGCTGGCTTCCCAGGGTGACCTTTGGTTGTTTGTAAAAACTTGGATTTGGGGAGGGTTCCCACCATCCCTGGAGTTGAGAATGGGCCCACGTGCCAAAACTGTTTGTCCACATACTGTGGTTCGTACTGGACACCCGCTTGCCTTTGGAGAGTCTGGAATTCGGGAATGTACCACGTAGAGATTGCCGACACGATCAGCCCCATGGAATCCCTGGAGGGGAGGCTCTTGTGACCTTCCCTGGCTGGCAACATCTCTCGGTGGTTGTCACAATTTGTTCCTGAGGGAATTAAAAGTGCCCCATATGACCGCAGAGAGAGGACTCTTGGCCACTTCAGCCTGGTTTCCTTTGTACCAAACTCTTTGAGCTTTTCCCTCTGCTGTCTCTTTTCACTGTACTAGATCAGAGTCATGAGTAGGAACACAATGCTGAGTCTTGGGATTCTTCCTTGTGAATTATTGGACCAGCTGTGGTCTTGGGGACCCCAGACATAGTTGTTGACCCCAGAATCTTATGTATTGCAACATCCATGGAAGTGGCAGGCTAATTTGTTAATTTAAAGCAGGGGAATCCCAGACATGTCATAGATCTTGGTAGGGCTATTCTTTCCCTCTCTCAGGACACATGGGAGAGTGTGTGTGTGCATGTGTGTGTGTGTGTGTGTGTGTGTGTGTGTGTGCACATGTGCACATGGGGAGGGGTGAATCCCAAGTCTAGGTCAACCTGAGTACTACATTCCCTCCTTGTCGTGGGGATTCCAGGGGCAGGCACCTGCTCTAAGTTAGTCCAAGCAGAATCGAGCCTCTTTCTTCTCTTCTGGCCACAAACCAAAGACATTACCTGGGGCAGCCACCTTGCAATCATGAGAGTTAACACAGAGAAAGTGGGACTGAATAACTGGGCACCCACACAAGCTGTCCTTGAAGCCAGTCTGTCCCTGGGTTATTTTAAGATGATTGAGTCAATTAATTTCCTTTATTGCTTAAGAAGGATTGGATATGGTTTTTGATCACTTGCAATAGGAGTCCTCGCTGATACAGATCACAGCTGTTCATAGAATGTGGCATCTCTGTTCTAGTGTAGAGAACCCAGCAAGCTTCACAAAGACGCAATCCTTCTTTAGAGACCCTGGAAGCAACTCGCTGAAAATAACCAGCTTTCTAACAGTCAACCATTTAGAAGCGCCTGCTAAGAGCAGAGTAGCAGGCAGGCTGGTGACATTTCAGATAACTTCCAGCCTGAGGATGCTGGTTCCAGGCTACAAAGGTGTTTAGTGGCTGAGATGTATATAGGAGCCACGGACCTTCACTTGAGGCAAAGTAGAGATGGTGTTGCCATAGCAACGTGAGCTGAAGACCCAGCTGCAAGGAGAGGAAGAGCAGGTGGTTTGACTTGAGGGGAGCTCTGCACTGCTTTCCGATCTGTGCCCAGCAATGGGTATCCTGTCCACAACACACCTCCCGTTGCCCCACCACGAGTGATGGCTTTGGTTTTGCCGCACTAGCCTCGTGCATGAGCACCTGGCCTCTACTGCATCTCCTCGCACACTTCGGGGAGAAACATTTGAATAAGAAAAAGTAAAAACATGGGTGGCTTCGCTTTGATATCAGAACCTGGGTGACATGGATCACCAACTTTTCCAAAGAGAGGATTGCTACAAAGAATGTTTCAGTTCATGATTCTATTTACATAACATTATAAATGGTAACAGATCAGAGACTGTTTAATACAAGCCTTTTCTGAGTAAACATACTGAATTTATCAACATAGACTATTACATACAAAATAAATTAATAAGGAACCCAACTGAACACATTATGTTGTAAATATAAGGTGTATCTTTAACTCAGTTAAGGTAAAATAGCATATATATATATTGTATAAGATGCAGGTACATAATTTGTACCAAATCTTACAGACTTAATTCAATTCAAAATGAAAAACTTATCACATTTGCTAACGGATGCAACAGAAATTCATCATTTGAGAATAAGTCTCTCCTCCTTTACCGTCTCGCCAACACCTGACAATTTGTGTATGTAATTCTTCATCACTTATCGTCTATCTCCCCACTAGACTGTAAGCTCCCTGAGGGCAAGTTCTCTGATTCACGGCTATATGCCCAGCACCTAGAATCTGACATTAGTAGATGCCCAATAAATAAGTACTGAACGAATGATTTTAAAGCATACATTTGACCAATATAAAATTGGTTTCTACAACATCCCTGCATACACTGACCCCACAGGCTATGCTAAAAACTCCGCAAAGTTCTTACTTAATACCTGGACCTCTCTGGGCTAAGTCAGTGTCCTGGGGTTGTTTAGCCACTTGGTAATACCAGCTTGTACTCATTGGTGCGTCCCCAGGTTGGCTTTGCTTGTAGGACAGAGTTGCACATGTCAGGCTGGGAAAGCTGAAGCTAAGAGGTTAACAAGGAGAAAGAGAGGGAAGGAGGTTCATTCTAACGTCCCTCTGAATTGCCGAGTGTGTTGCTCCAGCTTCTGGGCCTCGGCCTGGAGGTGCCCCAGGGCTGCCGGGCTGGGGTACTTGAGCACAGCGTGCTTGGTGGCCAGCGCGAGGTTCTTGAGCAGGCTGCACAGGTGACTGCTGCCGCAGAGAATCTCATTGCGCACGTCCCTCTCCTGGGTCTCCTTGCACAGAGTGTCCACCAGCTTCTGCCCCACCATGATGACCAGCTTGCTCTGCGTGATAAAGATCTCGGGGGGCTGGCTGTTGCTGAGGCTGTGGTTAAATACGTTGATGGCTTTGAAGAGTGCCCCAAAATAGAGCCGACAGTGTTCAGAAAGTTGGAATTTCTTCTCAGGATTCTGCTGACTCAAAGGCTGCAGGATGAGGGAGCTAGGATTCTGGAAAAGGGAAGAAAACCATTGTTAAGAGACAGATTTGATCACCAGGCTGTGGTTGTTTCCCGTTTCCTCATTTGCTCAATTTTCTAGACTTTTTGTAAGAAAAAACACAATTTTGTTTGGGAAGCTCTGCAGTGCACCGTCTGCCTAACAAACTAATCTTTTCAAAGCACTGTTAACATATAAATTATAGTATTTATATATACAATCTTACATATCGTGTTGTCTACATAATTTCACATGTTAAGTATATGACATCTTATTCAGTACTCCCCCCAAACCATTAGCAGCCCATTCCATTAGACAAAACATTAGACAATGTCTCAATCTATAACTTTAAAAAAATAAAAGAAAACTTGATGGTGAGATTTTAAAATTTACTCGAAGAACCGATTTTAAAGGATTTAAGAAAAATCTTTTCTAATTCTGTTATCAGCAGTAAACCTGAGTCCCCAAAATTTCTAGAAGAAGTCCAAGTATGTTGACCTAGCTCCCTTAATGTTATGATATTTCTCCAAATTTCTAATAAGATTTCATCTAGAATTTTACTTCCATTCCATTCCAAAATGTAGAACCAGTGTCTTCCCAAAGCCTAAGCACTGTTGAAAGGTTCTCAGCATCTAACTTATGGGCAGCCACTCCAGGTAACCATCCAAAGACCCTTCGTTAGGACAGGTGGGGAGACTGGAGCTCTCCAAAGTGAGGGGCCTGCCCGTGGTCATTCATTTAGCAAAATGAGGAGCCAGAGCTAAGTCTAAGCCAGCTAAGTCTTTTCATTCAACCGCTCTCTCTCATCTACCTTCGATCTCAAAATTCATAGCCTGGAAACACTGAGAGTGTGATAGTCTGATTTTTTTTGTGCATCCCCCCCTTTGTTGAAACTCCACCCCATAACACGAAGGTATTAGGAGATGAGCCCTGGTACGGGTACCTGGGATTGGATGAGGCCATTTGGATGGGGCCTCGTGATGGGAATAGTGCCCTTGTCAGAGGTCACTTCCCTTCTCTGCTGTCTGCATGAGAGGACACGAGAAGACAGAGGAGAGCCCTCCCCAGGATCTGACCATGCTGGCTCCCTGACCTAGGACTTCCAGCCTGGGGTTCTTGTCCCAGCTCGCCCCCGGAGAAAATGAATGATCTTGTCCATGTCATGAGACGCCCGTCCTTCCCTCCTCCACCCCCACCCACCCCCGCCAGGGAGCTGATCTGGTTCACTGATCCCCAGGTTTCAGGTACTCAGACAACTTTTACAAGTTATGCCCCTTTTGTCTCCCTTTTAACCTGACTTGCTTCATCTTTGTCTTTAAAGGAATTCATTGGTTTTACTTATATTCCGTTAACGGAAATGCTTCAAATTGGTAACTGGAAAATCATTGTCACTTGCCACCAGAAAAAGGTAACCAATAAAAATAAGCATAATGATAACATCTTTGACTTAAAAAAAAAAAAAGGAAACATCAAATGTCAAAAAGGTGTTGATGATACACAAGCTCCAAACCAAAATATTTTTTCTACTGTAATCAGAAGCATTAAAAGAGGATGTCAAAGGGAAGGTGAGTCCAAGCTACCGAAGGTCAGGTCAGTCCCACCCGTGATAAACCTGCAGGCCGCCGAGAACTATGTCACTATGGTTCAAGACTCGTGCTCCATGTCCTGGGGTTCACTGGACTTGTTCGGGGCTCCTTCTACCACAAACAGGAAAAACTGCCACAAAAACAGTTACTCCCAAATGGGGGAATGACTAGCACGCCAACTTGCTCACAGCAGGAGGCATCTCAAGGGATAAAGTGTGTGAGTCAGAAGTCTGGGAGACACAGCACTATCACTTACCTGTCCTTCCAAGTTTTTGTTTTCATCCAACCTTCCTTCCAAGACGGGTTTTTCCGCCTCTTCTAGGTTAGACAACTTCTGAAAAATGAAATCCCTTCCAATTACCAATGTGAGTGGTTTTTACACTGTACAGAAGTTTTTTTTCAAAGATCTTATTTATTTATTTGACAGACAGAGATCACAAGTAGGCAGAGAGGCAGGCAGAGAGAGAGATAGGAGGAAGCAGGCTCCCCGCTGAGCAGAGAGCCTGATGGGGGGCTCGATCCCAGGACCCTGAGATCATGATCCGAGTCAAAGGCAGAGGGTTTAACCACTGAGCTACCCAGGCACCCTTGTACAGAAGTATTTAAGTCCATTTTAAAACTTGAACATTTCGGGGCGCCTGGTTTATATTTATATTTATATTTGTATTTATATTTATGTATATTATACCTCTTTATGTCTATGTCTATATTTTTAAATCAGGGAATGAGAAATACCCAAATTTCTAGCTTCTCTAGGATGTGTGAAAACTGTAATATTAACCAGCAGGCATTTTAACAAAATACTATGCAAGACGGGGGCTAAAAGGGCCAAGTCATGTTATCCCCAGGTTACGAGCGGTGCCTCTTGGCTCTTGCAATCCTTGAATGAGAGGTTCTCTTTCTAGAGAGTCCAAACTCATGCAGCAAAGAATTTCTAACAGTAGCTGCAGTCCGGAGGCTGCAGTCGGAAGGGTGTTTACACTTCCTCTTCTGGTTCTAAGAAACACAAAGACAATGACTAAATCGACAACTTTCAAAAATGCAAGGAAACTGGGTGGTGAGATTTAAAAAAGGGGCTCGAGGAACAGATTTCAAAAGGTTTTCAAAGTCCTTCCTAACCCTAGTATTAGGGATAAACCCCATGGGGCTTTCCAGAAGACATCCTACGTGCCTTAATATTAAAGGGTTTAATCGTACTTCTTTTTTTTTTAAGATTTCATTTATTTATTGGACAGACAGAGATCACAAGCAGGCAGAGAGGCAGGCAGAGAGAGAGGAGGAAGCAAGCTCCCTGCTGAGCAGAGAGCCCGATGCGGGGCTCAATCCCAGGACCCTGAGATCATGACCTGAGCTGAAGGCAGAGGCTTTAACCTACTGAGCCACCCAGGCCGCCCCTTAATCTTACTTCTTAATAAAATTTCATTTGGAACATTACTTTCATGAATTTTATTTTTTTAAAAAATGGAACCAATGTCTCTCAAAAATTATTGAGAGATGAATATCTTTCAATATCCAATTACTGAACTATCTAACAGTTAATGAAAGCTTCTTAGCATCTAACTGATGGGCGACCACTCCAGATAAAATTTGAAAGCTTCCTTATATTATTCCACCCTGAACTCACCGGTTCACACATAATTGCCCCATTTTTCTTTAGTAGCTCAGGGGAGTGTTCATTTTCCTTTTGTCTATTGAAAGGAGTACTTCTTTTGCACGATTCAATTTCCCTCTGGGGAAGCTGGATGCATTTTGCAAGTTTCAGTTGTCCATTGGGGGTCATTTGCAAGGTATCTTCCTTTTCACAGTTCTGTTTGAAAAGGAGCTTCCCATTGGCAATGACAATGGAGGCAAACCTCTTGATGTCTTCTGGAACCATCCGGGCCACCATGACAAATCGCTCGAGGTCATCTGGGCTGTTTTGGACTTTGTCCATCACAAGGACTTCCAAGGACCACTTGCAGCTATCCAGGCTTTCTTTTGTCCCAAGCAGGATCTGGTAGGAGCTGGAGATGGTCTGTAGCTGCTCCCTAATCCTGGCCTGAAGGTTCGTGTCGCTGAGGTTACAGGCAGTCCCACAGACCCCGCGGGCAAAATCCAGGAATGCTCTCAAAGATTCTTCCACGCGGTCGGCGGCGCTGCGGATGGCGCTGAGGTTGGCCTCCAGATAGTCTCTGAACCTCCACTTGCTGCTGACAAAGAGCATCAGGCTGGCGACAGAGCTGGCCACCTCGTGCTGCAGAGCCGCGACGGTCTCTCTGGCCAAGTCCGGGTCCAAGGAGAGCTCCTTTCCTGACTCCTCCGAGCAGGAGCCAGACGAGGAGTCCGTGGACACGGAGGAGCACAAAGAGACCACGCTGGCTCTGCTGTCAGAGCTGGACACGGAGAGCCTGTCCGGGTCCGGAGTCGGCGAGGGGGCCCGGCCGCAGAACCAGGAGGAGCCGCCGTCCGCCGCGATCTCCGGAGCCCCGCAGACTCTCCCCAGCGCGGTCACGGCCCGGGGGCCGCTCGGTGTCCCTTTAGGGATGTCGTAAATGTTCGGCCTGGTGTTCTGCTGTTCCACCCGGGGGATCAGAAAGCTTGAAGGCACCTTGTAGCCAGCACCCTCGTCCACGGGAAATGTGTCCCTGGGTGCCAGGGCTTTATGGGAAGCAATTTCGGGAAGGCTGAGTTTTTTCTGCATGGGCACGTTTTGATGCAGGTGTGGATAGTGGGACCCTGCTCTGCTGTTCAGAGGATTCCGGAAGCTGGACATACACCCGGGGGGACGGTGGGGCTCTGGTTCTTCCACAAAGCTGCTCAGAGATGCATTTCTGCCATCGGCTTTTTCTGGAGACACCAGCGTGTCATAAATCCATTCTGATTTCTGGGGGCTTGGTAACGTGTTGTAGCCACCTCGCCTCACGGCGATCGCTGACATCAGGGGAGCGCTCTGTCCCTGTGAAGAGCCACACAAAAATGCCCAGGTCAGAAGCAATAAAAAGAGGATTTGAGCAACTCATGTGACCAACTTACATCACACTGAGGGCCCACCAAGTGCCGGGTCCTGTGCTTCTTAGAAATCTGATGGTCACTCTCCTCCTCAAGCATCTTCAGTGGCTCCCCATTGTCATGATCACTCAAGGCCCTTCATTATCCGGTTGTACCCGCCTTGAAGCCTCCCCATCATGGCAGGCGCCAGCCTCCTGAGGGGTCCAGTCGCCCCGGCGGTTCACTTTCCCCTGAACTCACAGTGCTCCCTTAGCCCACTGTGCTTCATTTTGCTCAAACTAGTCCTTTTGTTCTACATGGCCGCCCAACCCTTTCCTTTCCCTCTAACAACCTCCTCTGCATTCCTCCCGCTACTGCGGAGATGACTTCTCTTGTAAGGCCTCCCCCTAACTCTTGGGAGTAGGTATATGTATTGTAAATGTGGGACAATTCAACGATGAACGTGGATTCCAGATTTTCCAATTAAGGCCTGTCCCCTATAAACAAATACAAATCTACCTTAACACAACATATCTCGGAGATGAAGAAGAAGGAGGAGGAGGAAGAGGAGGGGGAGGGGGAGGAGGAGAAAGTCCCTGATTGGTTAAGATATAATTATTGGTCAGGATGAATATACTGTTACTAGGACATTTTGGAGCCAGAGCCAAACTTGAAAAAACTTCAGCAATAACAACTACATGTGACTCTGTACAGAGTTCTGCTCTTTGTCAGCAGGAAGTGGAGGTTCAGAGACTAACCAGCTCAAGAGGAGGAGAGGGAGAAGGAGAAGGCGAAGAGGAGGCATTTACCCAAGATCTACCGAGCTTCTGCTCCGTGCGAAGTGCGGTACCTGTACTGGTCCTCTGCGGGGATTATCTCAATGCTCACAATTAGTCCCTCATGAGAAACGGAGGCACAGAGAAGGTAGAGGACTTGCCCAAACCACATTGCTCACCTTGTTCCTGAACACCACTGCCATCGGGGGTTTCAAATGAAATAAGCTCTACTAATAGGAATTTGCCGTCCCAATTTGACCAAGCTAATAAAACATCCCAGAGGGTGCTCCCATCTTCCCCGCATCAAATCTCTGTGCCTCACCATACTCACACTCGGTTGGCTGGACGAGGGACCAAGTCCTGCCTTCTGGGGGTTGGGGGGTATATCGTATAATTGCTTCTTCTCTGGCTCCTGGGGAAAGACAGAAAAGGGTAACTTGGATGTTTCCTTCCTGATGGATGCACATCACAAACCCTGCCCACACCAGTGTTTTTTGTTTTTTTGTTTTTGTTTTTTTTGGTTTTTGTTTTGTTTTGTTTCCAAATGAAAATAGAAATCACCAAGGAATTTGGGGCTTTGGGTCATAATGTTCGCATGGTGGAAGTTTATGTACTTCTGTTTTCAACAATGTGGACTTAGTGCTTTAAAAAGGCGCCTTCTTGGGGCACCTGGGTGGCTCAGTGGGTTAAGCTTCTGCCTTCGGCTCAGGTCATGATCTCAGGGTCCTGGGATGGAGCCCCGCATTGGGCTCTCTGCTCAGCAGGGAGCCTGCTTCCTTCTTTCTCTCTCTGCCTGCTTCTCTGCCTACTTGTGATCTCTGTCTATCAAGTAAATAAAAAAAAAAAAGGCGCCTTCTTGGGACGCCTGGGTGACTCTGTCCGTTAAGCGTCTGCCTTTGACTTAGGTCATGATCCCAGGGTCCTGGGATTGATTCCCGCATCAGGCTCCTTGCTCAGTGGGGAGCCTGCTTCTCCCTCTGCCTGCTGCTTCCCCTGCTTGTGTTCTCTCTCTGTCTCTCTGACAAATAAATAAATGCAATCTTATAAAAAAAGAAAGAGAGAAAGAAAGAGCTGGACTCTGGAGAGGGGTTTTCTTTGGAGAGAGCTGACCTGTGAGTTTCCCACTGATTCCTCCTCACTGGGGAAGGGTGGGATGCATTTCATTCCCCTCAAGCAGAGTGGAAAGACACCAACGGGACTTTCAGTGATGAATTGTGCCACCTGGGCGTGGGGTCGATGTGCACAGAGGCTACCTCCGGCTTGGGCAAAGGTTAGGGTGAGAATCCGATGGCTGTGCTGGGGATGACCTGTTCCTGGGCAGGGATCAGGGTGAAGAACATGGCCACAACAGTTGAGGGGCCCCCCAAATTCTTGGTCATCAAGATTAATAATAATGGAATGCAACATTTAAAAAAATCACAATGTGAAAAACTCAGGAGGGTCAAGAGGGCCAGGGTGAGGTGAGGTGAGTCCTGCACGTGTGTCTTTATTTAAGACTTTTGTGCTCAAGGCCGCCTCCTGCTGAGGCCCTGCCGGCGTGTGTCCTGGAGAAGGGAGCGAGTGTGCTCATCCACGGGCCAGAGGCGGATCACACAAGAGCCGGAGCAAGAGCCAGGCCAGGAGGTGGGACATCTCAGGAGGCTGAGGCTGGAGATGACAGGCCTGCCCCCCCCCCCCCCGACCCCAGGGAGGAGCCCCCTGGGAACCTGGCACCTGCGGGTAAGAGACGCTCAGCAACCGGCGGGCGGAGGGGAGGGGGCAGGGGCGGGGAGGGGAGAGGCGGGGCGGAGCTTGCCTGAATGCAGAAAAGCAATCTGCCTGGCTCGGGGAACCCCACAGCCGGTCCAGGCCGACACTCACCTTCAGGGCTGGGAGGCCCCGGCTCTGGGCCGGCACATCATACACCTGCGAAGGCAGCGTTGGCAATGAGGCCCGAGCAGGTCTGGGCATCGTGAAGAGGGCCTTGGAGAGAAAAGAGCCGAGGGAAGGAGACGTCACCGCAGAGTCCCCGAGTCCACAGATCCTGTTCCAAGTTAGCCTCACACAACAAAGGCAGCCCCACGGCGCAGAGGCCCTGTCCCCGCACCCACACCGACTGGCGGCCCTTCACGTCGACCGCGGGCCTGGGCGGTGGGAGGGGAGGCCCCGTGGTGGCGGGGTGCCCGCAGCTGCCTGCGTCAGCGCCACCTGGGAAGCAGGCTAGAATGCAGATTCCCGGGCCCCGCGTCCGTGGTGCTGGGGTCTCTGAGTCCTGCCGGGGAACCTGGGAATCTGCAGTTATCAGGGAACTTCCCAGGTGATTCTGATGTTCTCGAGGGACGGAGGCTGTGATTCGAGGCTGGGGGGTTAACGTGTTCATCTGATGACGCGGGGGCGCAGCGGTGCGCCGGACAGGCAGATGGGGTCCAGGGGTGTAAAGTGGAGGGACTTTTGGGGGTGAGGAGGGAGCAGGGGCCTCTCACAGGACATGTTGCTGGGGATGAGGGTCGATGGGGCAGCAGGAGGAGACGAGACCAAGGGTGGCCCTCAGCCATGGCTGTGTCTATCACTGGATTCCAGTGAATCCTCCAGAAGTCATGAATGTCCCTACACCAGGTACCACGCTGGCTGCTTGGGGGGGCGGGGACCGCAGCTTCCAGACTTGGCCAGGGAAACCACCACGGGGCGAACTTCAAAATGATACAGTTGTCCAGCTCCACGTCAGACCTCTCTCCAGCAAGGACATCTCCAGGTGGGGCCCAGGAATGGGTGATTTTGTAGGGGAATGGGTGCTGTCTGCCAGGGTCAAGGTCTAACAGGGGAGGAATAAGGTGTGGACGCAGGCAGGATGCAGGCTGGAAAGCAAGACAGGGCCTTGAGGACACGCAAGGGTCAAGTCCAGAGAGGCTGGCAGAGGGAGCCTGCATTCCCCACCGGGTCCCCAGGAACCTGTCCCTGGACAGGGCTTTCTGAATTGGATGGCATGGTTGGTGAGGACCTGAGTCTGTGCAGACGGGGAGGGCAGTCCAGGTGGCAGAGCAGCTTATGAGGACAGGATCAGAGTCCCTTTGTTCACCAGGGCGACCCCGCATGGCATGAAGGAAATGTGAGTATCTTCTTATTTGCTCGTTTTAGGTGAAAGAAAGTGCACAGCTTGAGGCAGAGGTGGAGGACCAGCGGGTCCCACCGCCCATGGGCTGGAATAACGGATGCAGTTAGAGCAGGTGCAAAGCAAATGGGGCAGACATATAAACGGGGCAGGCCTCGGTATGCAAAGGGCCATGGGCTGCCACCTCCAGCTCTGGCTCATTCTGACACCCCAAGCTCTCCCCTACCGCAGAGCTTTTCCAAATGCACTCCCACTGCCTCTTACCCCCGAAGACCCCAAGCCCCTTGTCTTTCTGTAGCTGACTTTGTGGGGAGACCACGCACAGAGAACAAAGGGGTTTTCCTGTGTGTGGAATTTCAGGTGGAGGAAGCTGCCTCAGAAATGCCCAGTGCTTCTTGGAACACAGAGGCTCAAGGTGGCAATCAATTAAGGAACATGTTTTAGAACCACGATTTCAAAAGGTTTAGGGGGACAGAAGGAGACTCCAGTTCAGGAACTAGTGGGTCTGAGAATAATTCCATCAGGAAGTTGGACCCTTTTCACTTGAAATACGAAAGATTCCCCTTTCTGAGTGCAAACCAACATCTAATGGGTTCTTTGTATGGTGATTAAAAAAAGAAAAGTCAGGCCAGCATATCATATTAAGGAAGTTGGAATAAAAAGTAAAACAAAGCTCAAGCCAGTGGTTCCCCTAGAGGAAGTGACCAGGAGAAATCGTGAGGGGTTTCTGGGGGCTGCTTTTGTTCGGTTTCTTGATCTGGATCCTAGTGACTAAGCTATCCCTTTAGGATCTGGAGGTTACATCTCAGTAAAAAGCTAATTGTGAAGAAGAGAGAGTGTCAGCCACAGAATTAGGAAAAGGCAGGGAGAGGGCAAGCCGAGTCCAGGGGCATCAGCAACCACGCAGGGGCACAGGGAAGCTTCGGTCCCTGGTATTCCTCCTCCTGGGACCCTGGCTGGGCCCCTTCACCTCCCTGGGAATTGGTTCCCTCCTTCTTAACATGATGAGTCATTCTCAGGACCCACCTCGGTCTCTTCCAGCAATACAGACGTCTGATCCTGACACGAGGATTCCTTGATTAGAGAACTCGAGAAAAGGGACATATTTTCACTTTCTTGGTTTCTAATTTTTGGCTAACCTTATTCCAGTGGTCGTCCACGCAGGGCTAAGGGCAGTCTGTGAAATGGGTCACCTGGGCCGTTTCCAGCCTGTGAACTGCCTGTTGGAAAACAGCTCAAAGCTAGTGGCCAGATTTGCCGAGTTACTCCCCGACTGCACGGATGGGGCAGGGAGGTCGGCCTCTACTGTGGAGCAGAAGCTTCCGAACTGGGTTTCATCCACTAGTTCTAGCTCCTTCCTTCTTGGGGTAGAAGAAGGAGCGGAATTATTTAGAATCACTAGAAGGCACAACTTCGAGGAGCCCTTAGAAATGGGCAAGGCAGAGAGGTACAGAGGGGTGTTGGGACGGGTCCACTCTCCCAGCATGGCAGTGGGTGCCCCACAAGCCAGGTGACCTGGTACTGCTGATTTCCAAACCACAGGTGGCACCTCTTGCTCTCAGAGACCTCCCCCTCCAAGCACAGAGAAGGCAATACAAACAAAATGTTGGGGAGGGGGGAGCAAAAATGTTGATGGGGCAGCCACGGAGGAAACAGAAACAGGAGAAAAAGGCAGGAAAGTTCCCCAGGTGTTTTACTGGGCTCACCTCAAGAGCCCTTGGTTTCTGAATTCCCCATCGGGCTGTGGTTTCTGTCCACGGCTGCAGCCGTACACAGGGGAGGGCTCCCATCACAGACACGCTTCATGTCAAGGACACACCTCCCAGCCAATGCCCTGACCCTGTGCTGAGTTAGGCTGAGAGAGTAAACGCCTCCTTCTCTTTATTGTGATGCCCGTCTAGCAGTTGGGGTCCACGGTCACTTCATTCATTCAGCCAATGGTCAAGTGGTAGGAGCCTGCCTGGCGCTCAGGTGCCGGGGCCACCTGGTGAACAGCAGATGCAGCCCCCGTTTGCCTTTTAGGGAGCGGGGGAAGCCCAAATTAACTTCAGCAGAGGCCACTTGTCCGGGGAGGACCCACCCCCAAGGCCCCGCTCTGAGTCAGCTGCTCCAGCAGCAGCGGATGGGCCAGCTGTCCCAGGGCCGCCTCGTGGGCCGCTGCAGAAGGCTTGACCAGCTTCCGATGGGGCTTTGTAGTCAGCCTCCCTGAGCCGCAGCTGTTTTGTGCACAGATGTCTACTTCTCTGCCTGGCAGCCCCGGGGGTTAGAAAAATCTGAAGTATTCAAAATATTTTAAGAAATCAACAGCTTTCAGGACACCTGGGAGGCTCAGTTGGTTATGTGACTGCCTTTGGCTCAGGTCATGATCCTGGAGTCCCGAAATCGAGTCCCGAATCGGGCTCCCTGCTCAGCAGGAAGTCTGCTTCTCCCTCTGACTCTCTCAAATAAACAAAATCTAAAAACAAAACAAAACAAAATACCTTCAAATTTAAAAAAAAGAAAGAAAGAAAAGAAATCAGCGCCTTTCCATGGTTGGAGGCGCTGTGGGGAAAGCTAGCAAGACCTTCCCAGGGTCCCCAGCTCGTACACCGGGGGCGGGCGGGGGGGCGTCCTCCTGTTCACAGACCTTGCCAGGATCCCCGCCCTGAGCGCAGGCCGGGGGAGACCGAACTGCAGGAAATCCCCACAGTGACCCAAGACTACACAAATCTGTTCTGCTTGTTTAACACCTCATCAAGGCCTAGGCCTGGGGACAGCGATCCATTGTTTTTCTCCTTTCTTCTTTAAATTCCTTTCCATTAAAAACAAAATTCATTTTGCATTTACCTAGTGCTTCTTTTCCTCTGTTCCTTTTTAATTGCTATTTTGGAAAATTGCTGATGTCATGCGTACTGTATATAACACACAAACCAACTTTCTGATCTCTGCTCCTTGACTGGGCACCTGCCCCAGGCCAGGCAGAGTCGCAGGCACAGGGACCATAAGAGTGACCAACTCCACTTCCTAAGGGGACCTTAGTCAGTAAATGAGCACACACACATATATACACACAGATCATTTGGTTTCCTTTTCTGTTTCTGTTTTTAGTTTTTGTTTGTTTGGTTCTCTTTAAACGGTTATTTTTTTCCCCTTCTACATGCCTCCTAGAACGACTTCATCGTTCTTTCGACAAGTGCCTAGTATGTTGCAGGGATAACAAACATTTATGTAACCAGTCCCTCCATTAACAAACATATAGGCATCTTTGATTCTCCCCTATAACAAAAAATGTTATTATGGCCATGGCCCCCTCCACCCAAATATGTTTGCCTCCTTGGGGATTTCTGCAGTAATTCTGGAAGTAAAGTTTCTTGGCTGAAGGGAATCTAGATGTTAAATCTGTTGGGTGATTTCTTGCCTTTGAATCCATCACTGGAAGTCCTAGTGTCCGAAGGGCCATGGCAAAGGTCCTTAATACTTTCATAAACACCTCCACTAAGCATTCAACTTCCTACCAAGCACGGGCGTCTGGGAGAGCCCGGGCAGGGTGGGGGTGAATCACAGGAGTGCCGAGAATATCAGCAAGAAACAAACTGGGGGCCAATACGAGCTCACCCATCATCACCCGATCAAAGGGGTCCAGACTCCCACTTTGCACATGGTTCCTCCTGATGGACACCAAGAACTGAAGGGCGAGGTCAGCCCCTGGGTGTTACACACCCCTGGACGCATCAGTTTTATCTGGAACACGCATACCTGTTTCGGAAAGCTTAGAGTCTTTTCACAGACGATTCTGGCCCCCGCCGGTGGGTCAGGGAATTCGTAGACCTGGGCGGTGGTGGGTGGAGGCCCCTCCACCCAGCTCTTCATGTCCTCATACACGGGGCCTAGAGTCGGGGGCTTGAGCAGGGTGGGCACCTGGTAGGTCTCCTCGGAGCCGGTGAGAGCTTCTTCCAGGCCTCTCAGGAAAGGGGCACAGGGCCTGTCTGTGGGGGCCTCAGAGAGGATTTGGAGGCGGTTGGCAGGGGCCAGACCTCGCCTCCCATGGAGCAAACACTTCCACCAGCCCTCGCTTTCTGGCACGTTTTGTTCCAGAATGGTCAAGATGTCTCCTCTGCAGAAAGCCAGCTCGTAGGAGCAGTCTGGGTGGTTGTCAAAAAGCGCTCTGGCCAGCAGGGTCTGGGGGTGGGAGGAGAAAGAACTCATTGTGATTCCTGTTGCCAACAGCCCCTCCACCAATGCCTCCGGCTTGGAAACACATCCGGATGTTTCCCTGACCCGCCGGCTCTTGTCCCTGCTCTTTGCCTGATTCATTCCGACCCACCCTTGGGGACTCTGGCAAAACGTCCTGTCCTCAGGGCAGTCTAACTTGTCGAGTCTCCTGAATGTGCTCTCAGGGCCCTGTTTCCGTTGGTGACGACCACGAGCTGCGTGGGCCAGCGCAGCAGAGCACGTAGTCGAATCGAAATCCTGCCTCTGCGACTTCTCAGCTGTGGGCCTTTGAGCAAACTAGCTACTCTCTCTAGGCCTCAGTTTCCTCGTCTGTTAAGTGGGACTAGTGATGCTATGTCCCGGGGGGGAGGTGGCAAGAATGAAAAGGGCTGTTATGTACGTGAAGTTCACTGAACAGAGCCTGGCCGATAGCAGGAGCTCAGTAAAGGCTGTCACTGTCCTAATGCTCACGGTGCTCTTTTTCTGGTTGTTGTTATTTTTCTCCTGACTCGGATTCTAAGTTCCGTGACTGCTGGGACCATATCTCCCGTATTTGCTGCTCGGTCCCCAACATCAAATGCAGAATCGGATGCCTGGGAGATGCTCAGTGGACCTTCATTAGCGGGGCAGTGAGGAAGGAGAGACACGGCAGTTAGTGACTAGTCTGTGGTCACACAACCAGGATCAAAACCCAGTCAGGGGTGCCTGGGTGGCTCAGTGCATTAGGCATCTGCCTTCAGCTCAGGTCATGATCTCGGGGTCCTGGGGTTGAGCCCCATGTTGGGCTCTGCGCTCAGCAGGGAGCCTGCTTACCCTCATCCCCACACCCATGTTCATTCTCTCTCTCTCTAATAAATAGGCAAAATCCTAAGGAAAAAAAAGAAAGGAACCCAGTCAGTCTCCCTAGTTCTCAGATTCATTCTCTCCCTGTAAGCCACACACAAGGTCCTGCCTCAGGGACAGCAATGGGTAAGCCTCCTTCTTATGTGGATTTTTTTTACTGTAATTACATGAAGACTGTTTCTTGGGGTTTTAATGTGATCACCTGTTACTATATTAATGCACACTTATCACAGAAAAATTAGGAAATGCAGAAAAGCAAAAAGAGGTGAAAATTACCCATAATCCCACCACTCAGAGGTAAATTTTCAGACCATTTTGGTATTATCCTTCTGGTTGCTTTTTCCTTTCTTCGACTAAACTTAGTTAATTACACCTTTGATAGTCATTAGCTCCTAGTACATACAGCTTATAAATAAGACAAAGCAAATTGACCCGCGATCCCATTACATTTATCAGGGAGTGTTGTTTTTTTATTTATTTTTTTGCATAAAGTCTTTCTGATACAAAAATGGAATTGGAGGTCCAGCTGCGGAAAAGTATCATTTTAAGCACACGGTGAGGTCTCTGTGCATTTAGAGAAACACTATTGCGTATAAATCCGAGAAGCATAAATAGGGTCAGATCCTGCGTGCAGACACTGATAATCCCACATTAAGTCTGCAGCAGTTGAGGTCCCAGGAGATCATACATAAGTTTTGTACCTGGAACTTTCTTCTTACTACAAAAGTAATAAAATTTCAGGACAGAGAGAGTACAAAATAATGATAAGCAGATAGAAGAAAACAGAAATGCCTGCCACAGATAACCACTGTCACTCCTTGGGGTCGTCACCTCTCGGATCTTGTGTCTATTCATTCATATTATGTGCAGAGTCAGTTGTGTTTTAAAAACCTCATGTGTGGTTTTACAATCTGCTTTTTTTTTTTTCACTTAATAGTAGTTATGAACATTTTCCCATGTCCATGAACAGCTTCCTTCACTCAGTATCTTTTTAAACAGTGACACTGTTTTCCAATGTGAGGATGAACATGGTTGCCCTTCCTGGTTCTGGGACATTTTAGCTAATTCCAGTTTTTAGTTATTACAAACAGTGCTGAGAAGATCGTCTTTATCGCTAGATATTTGCAACACTCCTAACTTATTTGCACAGAGAAATGCCCAGGGGGCTGCAATCCTTAGGACACCCCCTCCCTCACTGCCCTCAGACGCGGCTGACCCGAGTCCGCTTCCATCCACTGTGGACGAGACGGCCCACTTCCTCACACCCCACGACCCTCGGCACGAGCTCTTGATTGGATGGTACATTTGTTTTAAAATCTTTGTCATGGAAACCTGAGATTTTTTTTAAAAACACATTCTTGGCAATCAACTCGTTTTTAAAAGGAAGGAACACAGTCCTGAAGCATTAGAGGTATGTGTGTTGTGAGGGACATTCTTGCCGGTGGGCCTCTCCTCTCCCATCCCTGGTGAACCAGAAACCATCTCTACCCCCGCCCCCGCCGAGGGTGGCACACGGACAAGCAGAGAGCCCAGTTAGGGCTACTAAACACCGATTGCTTCCGGGGTGTGAGGGACTCCATGAAGTGTCCCCTTGGCCACCTACAAATTCCTTAGTGAGGGTGGCCGGCCTTGGCTGAAAGTTTACCAGCTACAGCACTGTTCTGTGTGCTAGAGTTTGGAGATACCAATTTTGATCATGTGGTGGTTCACTCTGTAAGCTTTCCATGGCTCCCCGGTCGCCCGTGCTCTGCCCAGACCTTCAGGGCCCTGAGAGATCCCACTGCCGCCCACATACCCGGGCTTGTGGTACCACTTCCTCACCAGCCCACAGGAGCACACCCTTTGTGTGGGCTTGAGTCCCTCACACAGGCTGCTCCCTCTGTCGAGAGTCAGCAGCTGTGTGCCGAATCAGACCCACTCATCTTTCCAGAGTCCTCTTAGATGTCCCTACGTGGCAGAAGGGTTCCTTGGCACCCAGACTCCTTCAGACTACACTAGTTCTCTCCATTTTTTTGCTCAGTGGCTTTTCCGTGTCAGGACTGATGACATTGGCATATAATTCACTAAGTAGGTGATGATCATCTATTCGGTGTCGATGTCCAGGCTAGAGCACCGACTCCGGAAGAGGACACCTTCCTCACTCTAACCGCATCCCCAACTTCCGGCACAGGGCAGGTGCTCATTGGCGGCTTTTTGAGTGAATTGGGTGGGTAAGGCCCCTGCGTGCAAGTCTTTGGGAGAAAAAGGGACAAAGAGCTGAGATGAGAGCCCCTGTTTCTTTCTAGAGTAGGATTAAAAAGGAGGGTCTCTGAGACTCTCTGCCCATTCCATTAGGTGGCCTTTGGTGGGAATGACTACCATGATGTCCAAAAGATAGGCCACAAGGTCTGGCTAGTCTGCACACTCAGTGACTGTCCCATGAGTGTGGTGCAAGCGCGTTTCCAGCCTGGGGAATCTAGCAGAGCTGAAGCACGTAGAGGAGATAGAATTGTAGGATCTTATAAAGAGTACCAGTTAGGGCCCCTGGGTGACTCAGCCCTTAAGCGTCTGCCTTCAGCTCAGGTCATGATCCCAGAGTCCCAGATGGAGTCCCACATTAGGCTCCTTGCTTCTCCCTTTGACCTTCCCCTTCTCATGCTCTCTCTCTCTCTCTCTCATTCTCTCTCTCTCAAATGAATAAATAAACTCTTGGGGAAAAAAGAGTACAAATTAAAGGCCAGGATTTAGTGAAGTTCCCTGTTATTTCGTAGATTTTGTTTTCTAGTTAATAATAATCTCTGTATAGTAAGAAAAGAACCTGAAAGGTTACGGTCTATTACCTTGTCAGACTTTAACCAGATTTAATAATCCTTATTCAATTGCCTGCGGCTACCTGGATTCCTAAAGGCTCTCTGACCCAGTTTGAACATCTTCCTGGTTCTCTCCTTAACGGATCCGTTTAATAAAATCTTTGACATGAGTCCGTGGTATGTTCTCTCGAGGGTCCTGAGTTGACCTTCCTGAACATTACACTACAACCGTTCACACTGGCGGGAAAACAAAAACACAGTCTCCATCCAGGCATCACGACTTCACAAAATACACTTGGCACAGCCGTAAAAGACAAAGTGGATCTTTGGAGAGCCGCTTGCGCTTGTCTAGAAATAAGATCACATGTGTGTCCAGACAAAGCCGTTGCTGCATTATGGCCACTGCTTGGAAGCGTCCAGACTGGCGTCAGCTTCGTCGGTAGATTTGCCTATTACAAGAGGCAGGGACTGTCTCCCGGAGAACAGCTGGCTCGTCCGATCAGCCACTCCACCCAGCACCCACAGCTCTCCAAGACAGACTGCCCTCATCCCATGACTCTGTGCCTGTAGCCTGCAGTCTGTAGGGCAAACATGCCTACCAACAGGCTGTAAACTCCCAGCAAAGGAAAAACCCTATGCATGTTGCTATCACTTAACTCCCTTCGTTCTAATGGCAGGGATGTCTCTGGACATGTCATGCAATCAGCCAATGTCTCAGAGTTTTACTAGCAAAGCCCATCAAAGTTTCTGTTCTGAAAGAGGAATTTAACACAAGTGAGGCATCTGGGGGCTCTTCACCTGGAAAACAGAGGACCATATTGAATGGGGCCCTACTTTGCATTGGGGGCAATGAGGTCCTTATATCCCTTATGGATGCATTTTCTGATCCTCATCTTACAGAGGAAGAGACTGAGGGTCAGAGAGATCAAAAGACTTGTCTAAGGTCACTTGGACTCTTACTGCTCTCCTCGCATCCATTATTGCACCATTCATCCCCCTTACAATCCATTCTCCAGACATTTAAGCATATAAGTATTTAAATCCTTGAATCAGGTCGTGCTGGTTTCTTATTTAAAAACCTCCAGTGGTTTAGAAAAACACTTAGAACAAAACCTGACCAGAACATTCCCTGTCTGGTCGCCCTCCTGGCCCACCACTCTGCCTGTTGATTTTCCTTCAGCCACATTGTTTTCTCCCTTTTCCCAGATGCACTAAGCTTGTTTCCACCTCAGGACCTTGGCCCTTGCTACTCCTCCTGCCCAGAACACTCTCCCGCCAGATCTTTGCATGACTGGTTCCTCTTTCAGATCTCAGCTCAAAGGTCACCTCCCGCAGAAGCTGTCCTTGCATGAAAGTCACTTCTTGCAGAAATGTCCCTGACCACCCACCCACTTCAGGCCAATCTTCTCCTCTGTGTCCTCACGGGACTGAGATGCTGAGCGTTTAGGCTCGCTGAGGAAAGAATCCAGTTTTTGGGCCCATGGCCGGTGTAGGGAAGGGAAGAAACAGCAGCAGCAGCAAACACTCAGCGTTCACCCATGTCCCTGGCACTGTGCTAACCTCTTCATGGATAACACTTGGAAGCAACCGCCGGCCCGCCACGAGAGAACCTGACGACCATTGCAATACTCTCTGAGGCCACTCACAAGGTATTATTTTAATAGGGTGTTAATTTGGAAACGTCTGTGTAGATATTGAAGAGACGAAGGAAGACGTATGTTTTATACTCGTGTTGCCTGTGGCCACACTGGCAGTTAGAGTCTGTGAGCAGCGAAAGAAATATTCCTAACTAATTTCCAGAAGGGGCATTTCCCTCATATGCGCCACCGCATACAACAGCTGGAGAGGAAAGGAAAATGAAGATGCATTTGGAAGAAAGAAACAAAGACAAAGTATAAGATTCTCTGGAGAGGGGGCGCCTGGGTGTCTCAGTGGGTTAAGCCTCTGCGTTCATCTCAGGTCATGATCTCAGGGTCCTGGGATCGAGCCCTGCATTGGGGGGTCTCTGCTCAGCAGGGCTCCTGCTTCTCCCTCTCTCTCCCCGCCTGCCTCTCTCGGCTTGTGATCTCTCTCTCTCTGCCAAATAAATAAATAAAATATTTTTTAAAAAAAAAGATTCTCTGGAGAGACCTTCATGCAACTGTCAGAGGCAATGCGTTCGTCTGTGTTGAATGAGCTATGGGAGTAACTAGCTACAGCTGGAGAAATCTGGGATGTTGTTCATTCGTTCATCCATTCATTCATTCATTCATTCACCAAGATCGTCTGGAGCGTCTACTCTATACCGGGTGTCCTGCAGGAGATAACAGCCATGAACAAAGTTCCCGACCTCGTGTCAGTCTACGTTCCAGTGGAGGGAGACAAACCCAATCAGATTTTCACAGAGAGCCACAGAGGGTTTCTACCTCTCCTGCGGACAGTGAGGGAAAATATAGGAAGTTATGAGGAATACGGGTGTAGTGAGAACAGAGCCGTGGAAATTGTGGAAATTGTGCTCTGGGGCTGAGGGGGTAGGAGTTAGTCAGCTCAGGAGTCATCCAGGCGGAGGAAGAGAAAGGTTCGGGGCTGCGGGGGAGTGGAGGAGGGCGAGAGTGTGTGCGGGGTGGGCGGTGGGCTGCAGGAGCCCCAGGTGGCCCAGGTGGCCCAGGTGGCCCGGCTGAAGGGAGAGAAGTAAACAGGATCTGGAGCGCGTTCCCACCGGCTGCTGCTTGTACCCCGTTGCTGGGTGAGGGGGAGCGGAGGGAGCGGCCAGAGAGGCTCGTCAAGGCCAGTCGCCCCCCGGGTGAGGGTCCAGGCTGGGTTTAGGACAGCCCCAGGGAGGCGGCGGTGAAGGATCGCATGCGATCTTTAAGGCGAGACTTGAGAGAAGGGCAGGATCGTAACCACGGAGAAGGGAGGAGGAAGGCAGTACGGACCAGGGAGAGTAATTGGTTCTCGTGCTTTCTGTCTCCTGCAGTGGCACAGAGAGCCCGCCGCAGCGGCCACAGCCCGAAGCAGAGCCACAGGGAACGAGCCCGTGGAGGGGCCGCCGCGGAAGCTTCGGTTCTGTGCTTCTCTTCAGTCCTCACGCTCTAGCCCAGGAGGGTGTGCGCAGCCCCTTTACCTTCCGTTGCGCTTTCCTTCGCTGGAAAGAACAGAGCTGCAGACGCTCAGAGCCTTAGAGCCGGGCGGGGGCCCAGGATGCTATCTTCAGGGATCGGTGCCTGGACCAGGAGAGGTTACGCGACCTGCCTGAGGCCACACAGCGGCAGGCAGCAGCGTGGGGATTCCAGCTCGAGCCGGTCTGATGCCCACGCCGGCTTGGCCCGCTCGGCGCCCGGCCTCTCCCAATCCAAGTCAACCTCTCGCTCTGATCTGCTGTGGGCTGAAAGCATGTACTTGAAGAAGCTGCTTTAAAGACATCCACAGGCAGGAGCCGCGAACTCACATGATGATCGGAGCCGGGCAGCAAGCGCACTGGGGCCAGGGGTGGGACATTTGGCAGCGCTGGTCAGCGCAGCAAGCTCACACGGATTTTAAAATATAACTTCTTGGGCCAAGTGAAGTGCGCTGCTGCTGAGTCCGGCCACGGCTGGGGTCTTAGAGGCCCCATGCTGCCCTCCTTTGCAAACCCGAAGCTGATGCGAGGAGGCTGGAGCATTTCTGCTCAGTGCAGGGCTCCTGAGTGAACAGGCGATCTGCTGTGATGGGCCCCCCACGCCGCGTTATGTTATGGCCAAGACCGAGCGCCGAGTGCTCGCAACTTGAGACTCCCTCTACCCTTTCCCGCTTGCTCCTCTCCTCCCCTTCACGGCTGACACAAGTGCTACCCCCATCCCCTATGCTCTAGTATTCCTAAAATTAAAAAAAGTTAGTAGCGGGGGGGGGGGGGCTGGATAGGAGAGACCCTGAGATGATTTCCTGCAAAGTAGCCAGAAGATCGTCATTTCCTTGGGAACGTAGACCACAAGGTCCAGCGCGTGGCAGGAAACAGTAAACAAGTAAGTGCCCAAGCAAGAGATAAGAAAGAGACTGTACGTGTGGCAAGAACCGTGAGCCCCAAGTGATGGTCGGCCCCCCGCGCTTACACCATCATAGAATCTCATGGCTGACAAAATGAGCACCTGACTTCTCCTGAACTCCTTCTCCGAAAAATGTCCATGTTTAGCATCTTAGCCTCTTCCTCAGAGATTCCATGACTAGTTTCCAAGAATTCTTCGTTTTAGGAGAAGGTGGCAGTATTGTTCATACTTCCCCTCTGAGGATCATGGGAGAACAGTAACACATAAACCACAATTTTTTTCAGAGCATACGCTGTAAATATTCACCGCCTTTGACAGACGGCAAGTGTGAATCTCCGAAGTTCATAAAAGCTTCCCCTGGTTGGAGGAGCTTTGACTTTGAGATCAGTGAGAGCTTCCCTCATAGATCTCTATGGGGCGGCTGAACCCAGACTCAGAACACCAGGAGCAGATGCGGAGCAGCAGCAGCCGCAGCGGAGAAAGCCCTTTGATCCTCGGAGAAAGCCCTTTGATCCTCGTTAGGGACAACAGTCTCCCTCGAATGCTCTGGCAGAATTCACCGGAAGTATCTCATGCTGGGTAAATACACAGACAGGCTTGGAAAGATCAAAGCAGGGAGAACGGTGCCGTCGGCTGGTTTGCCCGTTTACTTTCCATCATTTTTAAAAGCACATTATGTTTAGGAAAAAATACGTTTCCAAGAGTATAAGCAAAACCCCCTCACCACCTCCGTTTTCTCACCCGCATTCTCCAAAGAGGGAAGAAAGCCAGAGGAAGAAGGACAACCCTGAGGAAGGGACAAAGTACACGATACTCACTTTGTGAGAGGTTTTGGTGGGGAACAGCATTCTGTGAGGTAGGAGGACAGGACGGACGTGTTCTCAAGGAGTCGTGGCAAGGATGGTCTGGAAAGGATTCCCAGTTTGCAGACCCCACGTAACAATGCAGCCTACCTCTTGCACAGCTGCCTGTCAGCTGCTACTGACCTGTGCCGTTAATCAAAGAGAAAAGAATCCCCTTGACTTTTGGCTGCGTGTTGAGTCAGGTATCACGTTCGTTCTGGTTTTTACTATTTAGCCATTTCCTCCTGGATGAGGAGAGCTCACGATCTGCCAACCTCTGGGTTAGACAGTGCAATAATTCGCCTACATTATCTCTCCTGGTATTTACAACCCTGTGGAGCAGGAGAGATGAGAGCACTAAGGCACAGAGAGGGTTATAAAGTGGCTTAAGGGGGCTCAGAAAACAAGACGCAGAACTGGGAATGGAACACAAGCAGTTTTGACTCTGGAGTCTGCCCTTTTGGCCCACAAATCACAGTGCTTGGCTCAGACAGCCAGATGGCCGTGCGTCTCGACAAAGCGTGCCTCCAAGAGAGGGGTGGTAAGCTAATGAACGCATTGTAATCAGGTGTGTGCGTTGCATGGTCATTTATCAGAATTAGATCCTGCCCTAAGAAATCAGGGCACAGCTCAGAGGTAATTACTGGTAGATAATGATACACTTTTATAGTGGAATACCATAAAGCCATTAGAAAGAACGAGGTAGAATTTATATGAGTTGAAATGGAACAATCTCCAAAATATAGTATTAATTTAAAAAATCAGGATGAGGGGCACCTGGGTGGCTCAGTGGGTTGGGGCCTCTGCCTTCAGCTCAGGTCATAATCCCAGGGTCCTGGGATCGAGCCCCACATGAGGGGGGGGTCTCTGCTCAGCAGGGAGCATGCCTCCCCCCCCACTCTCTGCCTGCCTGTGATTTCTGTCAAATAAATAAATAAAATCTTAAAAAAAAAAACAGGATGATTAAGTGTGGGTCCGGTGTCTCCCCATTTATGCTGTTGTGAGTATAGCATCTTTGTGCAAGGTGACATGAGTTTTGGGTTGGCGCTTTCCCTCTCTGGGATTTCCCTCTGGATATCCCAGAGATAATTGGGATTAAAGGAAAACATGCTTTTAGCCCATGTTCAGTGGTAATTAGAATTTTGTAAACCCTGGGTATGTGTTTTAGTTTTAAAAAAGGATTCGGGGGGCACCTGGGTGGCTCAGTGGGTTAAAGCCTCTGCCTTTGGCTCAGGTCATGATCTCAGGGTCCTCTGAGCCGGGCATGGGCTCTCTGCTCAGCAGGGCTCCTGTTTCCTCCTCTCTCTCTGCCTGCCTCTCCACCTATTTGTGATCTCTCTCTCTGTCAAATAAATAAATAAAATCTTAAAAATAAAAAAGGATTCGGTTCTATTGGAAGAAAATGGCTTTACGTTGATGAACTTGAGTGACTGGTTGTCATTAATCACTCCCGTCCATTCTACCCTGACTGGATAGAAGAAACCTTGCCTCCAAGTCAACTTCAGCTCAGCTGAAAGCAGTTCCCCCCCCCACACACACACAAAGTCATACCACCAACAGAGAAACTGGGACAAGATGTTGCAAGATACAAGAGTGGGTGTTGTGTGCCTGTAACGTGGGGGAGGGCAGCGAGAGCGACCTGCCCTGCTTCCTCCCCGCCCCCCACCCCAACTGTATTCTAAGGATGGTAGTTGAGATGGGACCACCTTCTCTTCCTTTTCTCCACCCCCATCACCCCATTTCCTGTTTTCCATTGGTCCCTTCTTCCTTCCTCCCTCCTCTTGAAGAAGCTCCCTTTGAAACAGTTGTTCAAGAAAGAAGTTGTTGCCTTAACTTCTGTCTTCCCTCATGGTTTCAATAACTTTCCAGAGCAACACTGACATTAACAAGTGCAATTCCACAAGGGTTAGAGAACTAAGCATCTCGGAAGATAGCAAAACGGTACATTTCATAATCAGAACGCGCCCTGGAACTTGCAATGGTATTCAGCTACTCACCTTTCATGTGCCATGCCTAATGTGCTCAGAGAGCTCCTTGGTGCTATTGTGGGGCTTGAGACAACTCTGCATCAAGAATCTGCATTTTAGTGGGGGGTAGGAAAAGAATGAATGATACAAGATGGGATCGGGAGGGAGACAAACCACAGGAGGCTCTTAATCTCACAAAACAAGCTGAGAGTTGGCGGGGGAAGGAGAGGGAGGTGGGTGATGGACATTGGGGAGGGTGTGGGCTATGGGGAGTGCTGTGAAGTGTGTAAACCTGGCGATTCACAGACCTGCACCCCTGGGGCCAATAATACATTATATGTTAATAAAAAATAAAATAAATAAAACACCCAGAAATATTTGGGCTTTTTTTTAAATGAGGTGACAGCTAAGTAATTTCTTGCATCATTCTACGACATAAAGAAGAGTTGTTTCTCTTGGAGCTGGTTTTAAAGGCGCAGCAAAAGGAGAGACACTGAAGGGAAGCTGCTGTCGCCTGTCAGAGAGGCGGAGGCTGAGAAAATCCGCGAGTTTGGGCTCCAGCAGCCGCTCTGAAAAAGTGAACGAGTTCTCCAGTGACCGGCTCCAGAATGTGGACAAAGTGACCCGAAGTCACTTTCACTGAGACACCGGAATACCCTTTTCCCCCAATTACCTTTATGTTTAGAGGAACGCTTAAGCTTAAAAAAAAAAAATAATAACCGGGTAGAATATAGCTTTTTAAACAAGATATAAATTCTCTCTTTTTGGTTCCAAAGCCAAAAACGGGCCATAGAGCAACTTTCAATGACTTCAACTGGCGTGACAGCCCTTTGAGGACGATCATTACCTGCTCCCTTAACTTAGGGGAAAAATTTGAAATAACAAGTAACGGACCCCTTCACATGGTTAATGTAGAGTCCCAAGCAGTTGGAAAAGTTGCAAGAAATGGACGCCTGCCGAGAGAAACTCAGGTACTCACATTCACCTTCATCTTGATCCTTTAAAGAAATTATGTTTCAGAGTGATTATTCCGTATCCTGGAAAACACCGGCAGAAATCTCTTGGGAAGGGAAGTCCTTTGGTGGCAGTTTAAGCCGGAATGCTGAGGGGTGTGGGTCTAAAACAGTTGTGCGTGAACCCTGTGCTCCTTCTGCAGCTGTTCTCCCGGCAGATCTGGGCTGAATGCAACAGCCCTGCCGAAGGATGGGGCCGGCCACACCGTGCCTTCCCTCCCCACCTGCCTCCTGCTCCCTGCCCCCCATCCATCTGGGTGCCAAGAGCCATTGTGGCGGGAATAACCCTGGCGAACATGGAAATGAGAAGCTACATGAGAGAAAAAGAACAACTTAAGTCACAGAGTGATTCCTTGTCCTCCCAACGCCTGTAGAAATGGCCCTGGTTCATGGTGTCATCTATGAAAAAGCAGAAACATGAAGTGATTTCTCCACCATAACATTGACCTCTGAACCCTCCAGCTTTGAAGTCTTCCTGATGGTTCAGATGAAAAAGCCCCTCATCCCAGGACTTCCGTAGCTGTGGAAGGTCCTGCCCACGGAGGAGACTTTGAGGAAGTGACTGGCCAGAAAAAAATTCCGAAGCCGACCAATGGAAGTGAAGTATTTTCCTCCCCGAGGCCTGAATGCTGTGGTTTTCCAATAGGTTTGGGTCTTGACCAGATCCATTTGTTTGAATCTACTTCCTCTATTGCTGGGAACCTTGCTAGAATGCACTTTTCGTGCTTCACTGATTTGGCAATCATATATTAAGCCCCTACTCTGTGTTTGACAATGTATGCTGGGGGGAGTGAGCAAGCAGTACAGGTCCCCTTGATGTAGCCCCGGGATAGAAATGATGCCATGAGAAACCAGGCCTTCCAGTAACTGATATTTAGTAGGTTATGGCCCAAGACGGGTCCCTGTTATACCAAACTGTGTCCTTCAGTCCATTCCTCACCGTCCCCCCCTCCACCACCTCCACATTCACTCCTGGCCAATCACATCCCTGGGTTATCAATTAAGATACCTTGTTTGGAAAAAAAAAAAAAAAAGAAGTTGGAAGCAACTTCTGGAAGTGGTTGAGGTTCAGCCCTTGCTCCTGAGAAGCTCAGGGAGGGAAGAGGGCGAGTAACTGGGAACTTCTTGGGGCCTTCACAGGTAGGTTCTTTCCCTTCTTAGCTTCCTTTCCTCTCTTCCTTTTTTCTTTCTTTCTTTCTTTCTTTTTGAAGGAAAAAGAAGAGGAAAGACAGGGGGCTACAAGAAGGTGTTCTGTGTGGTCGTGTCATGTCCGATCAGGAGGACGCTTTTTCTAGGACGGCACTTATCAACGCTGTGTGTCTATTAACGGCTTCCCGTCATAGCCATATGTCATCGTCATTGGTACATTGTTTTACTTAGAGTAAAATGTTAAAAGAGACCAATTACAAACAACTCTCCCTAAGCAAATTACCTACAAAATTGTTTGATGAGCTAGTATTCGTTTTTTCTAATGCATATGAGAATACATAACAGACGTGAGAAAAACGTTCTATCTGTGTCCCGCATCTAAGATCATCTTGGAGGCTGGCAGTCAAGGTCCCTTCAGGGTGTGATTTTTTTCCATCTGATTGATCAGGAAGAATTCGAAGCTGGCCCAAGTCGTTTAACAGATCACAGAAAGATAAGGGAAGGTTCATGCCTGTTCACCGAATTCTCCATTCCCCAGGGTCATTTTTAGGTGTGTTAGGAAAGCAAGGAGCCACCCTGTTATTTAAGCTCTTGGTCTCCCCCTCTGTGGGTGTGAATTTATTCCAGTGCCTGGGCTTATTCACTTTGTTGTCAGTAATATGTGATGGATAAACCCATCTCAGGTCTTACTTGGGAGACCACACGGAAGGTGAGGGGCAGGTGTGTGTAAGTGGCCATGGTGACCTCACCATATTCATGAATCTCCTCACTATGGGCAACATCCATGCAGGAAAGAGCAGCTGGAAGTACTCGCTGTCTATAATCAATTCTTATGCCCTTTCAAACTCGGGGCAAGTTTACATTCTGAACCTGAAGCGAACATCCCCCAAAGCCCTTTTTACTTTCTGTTAACTGGAGGGCAAACATCTCCAAGGGAGGAAGACCCTACTGCTTCCTTATCTCATCTCTTCTGTTTTCTTTTCCCCAGATGACAGATTGCCTGTAACAGATGCAGAGCAAAAAGCTGCTTTTGATTCTGCGGAGAAACAACACTTTAAGGAAAAGAACAATACTGTACATCCAGTAACTTCTAAGCTCACGGAGACATTCTCTCTGGAGTGAGTGGCCACATGCGTAGTCCAGACATGCCCATGGATAACTTTTCGGTGGTTTCCATGTTTTCCCTAGAGGGGTCTGCAGAGACTGCAAGGCTTTACCCAAGAGCCTGGATGCTGTCCCGGGTGCAGGACACACTGCCTTCTTGTCATTACCTCTGTTCCATGGTGTGGACCCAAGCGTCCTGTTCCACTCCGGCCCACAAATGGCTTATGAGCAATACAGCTGGACACAGTTCCTAAAATATTTATTTCCCCTTTTTGCAACTCATGTTGGATTATCCAAATATCACTTCTCCCCACCTCCCACCTCTGTCCTCTGAAGTTATTTCCCCTCCAGGCCCTTGTCATTTCCTCCCTTAGTCATCCTAGTTCCAAAATGACCATGTTCTGTTTTTAGGGCTGCTTCCCCATTCAATGATCATGCAGGCTACTTTTCTTTGAATAGTCTTGTAACTTTGGGGGTCGTGAGGGTGTTCTGTTGAGTTTTTGTTTCTGTTTTTTTTAATAGTGAGCTCTCTGGCAAATAAACTGTTACGAGAATAAAAGTTATTAAACAGGAGTGATCATACAATATGATGGACTTTTTATTAACTAAAATGACAGTTTATTATATTGGGAAAGGGGTGGTGTTTAGAACAGTGCATGGCACAGGGCAGGCACCTGTTAATTTGTTGAATGAATGAAAGGTATATTGTCTGGAAATAAGGTTGGTAAGGTCAGTTTAAAAGGATGTGTAGCATGTGTCGTTCGATAAAAACTGTTTGCATCTTTATTTGGTCTTCTTTCTGTTCATATCCCCTGACAGTTTCAAATGTCAAAAGTTTTTTCAAAAGACATGTCCACTGAGAACAGCATGGTGGCCTGCAAATGGAAAGAGACCCCCGCCCTTGTCTCCTGACTCATCCCCCGCTTCTGCTCTTCTTGGCCAACATCCATTTGTTGCATAGCAGCCTGAGTGATGTCTTAGAAACATAAATCAGACCATGTCATCTCCTTCTTTAAATAGGCCAGTGGCTTCCTTCGCAGTTAGAATGCACCTCAAAGACCTTACAGGACCAACAAGGTCCCAAGTGAACAGGACCCTGCTGCTCCCTCTGATCTCGTTTCTGCCCACTCTCTCTCCTTGTCCCGCTGCCCCAACAACATTGGCCTTTTTACGGATCCTCCATCACGCTGAATCTCTTCCCACTGTAGGGCCTTTGCCTTTACTGTCTCCTCTGCCTGGAATGCAGATCATTCGGGTCTCTGGAGAGGCCCTCTCTATCCATCACCTCTATCAGATCACCTTGTTTTATTTTCTTCATGGCAGTTACCACTGCTGAAATCACTGGGTCCAGTTACTCATCCACTGACGTCCCGGCCCTACGAGAACATCAGCTCTGTGTTGATTATCCAAACCCCAGGATCCAACAACTACCTGCTGGGTAGATGGCTAAACGGTGGGCAGTGAATTGTGTTCTTAAGCTGGCTATCGTATCTGGGATGTTTTGCCTTGTGAGGCAGGTAAAGGGATGGACCTGCTGGACAAGGTCACGGGAGACTGCAGGTCCTTGTGACCTTGACTTCAGCTGTAAAGACTCAGATCTAAGGCAACATCTGACCATGGGAGCGAGAAGGGGGCCAGTTCTCGAGTGTCTAGGCTGAGCGGGTCAGGCTGGGGCCAGGTAGGGGTTAGGGAGCTTAGAGTCGGGGTGGCCTCAGTTCCCAGGTGTCTGACAACTAGGAAGTACTGTCTCTGACCTTGCGGCAGGGCAGGGCTATGTCGCAAGTGTTCCATCTGCACTCTCTGTGACCTCCCACTTACACACACACTCAAAGTGTTTATTGGGCACCTATGGGCAGGCACTACTGTAGGCACTGGAGACCCAGCCCTGAATAAGAAAGCCCAGAAGACATACACATGGCTAACAGACACATGAAAAAAGGTTCATCATCACTAGCCATCAGGGAGATTCAAGTCAAAACCACATTGACATACCACCTTACACCAGTTAGAATGGCCAAAATCAACAAGACAGTCAACAGCAAGTGTTGGAGAGGATGTGGAGAAAGGGGAACCCTCTTACACTGTTGGTGGGAATGCAAGTTGGTGCAGCCACTTTGGAAAACAGTGTGGAGATTCCTTAACAAATTAAAAATAGAGCTTCCCTATGACCCTGCAATAGCACTACTGGGTATTTACCCCAAAGATACAGACTTAGTGAAAAGAAGGGCCATCTGTACCCCAATGTTCATAGCAGCAATGGCCATGGTCACCAAACTGTGGAAAGAACCAAGATGCTCTTCAATGGACGAATGGATAAGAAGATGTGGTCCATATACACTGTGGAGTATTATGCCTCCATCAGAAAGTATGAACACCTAACTTTTGTACCAACATGGATGGGACTGGAGGAGATTATGCTGAGTGAAATAAATCAAGCAGAGAGAGTCAGTCATCATATGGTTTCACTTACTTGTGGAGCATAAGGAATAACACGGAGGACCTTAGGAGATGGAGAGGAGAAGTGAGTTGGGGGAAATTGGAGGGGGAGATGAACCACAAGAGACTGTGGACTCTGAGAAACAAACTGAAGGTTTTGGAGGGAACGGGGTTCAGGGGTTGGGCGAGACTGGTGGGGGGTGTTAAGGAGGGCACGTATTGCCTGGAGCACTGGGTGTGCTGCATAAACAATGAATCTTGGAACACTGAAAAAATTAAAAAAAAAAAAAAAAAAGAATAAAGAAAGCCCAGGTCTGTCCCTTGTGAAGCTGCCGCTCCAGAGGGGAAGACAGATGATGAATAAAGGGAAAAACAATTGGGAAAGATTATTTCAGACATTGATAAATGAAGAGGAGGAGGAAGACAAGAATGACCAGGGAGGGTGTGGCTGGGGAGGTGACTTGGGCGGGGAGGCCCAGAGAGGGGTCAAGCAAGTGAGTGAGTGAATGTGGAAGATGCTTATGGGGAAGTCCCATGGGATCCAGCCCCCAAATGGAACATCCCAAGGCAGGGGAAGGGGAGGCAGCGAGGTGGGGGATTTGGCAGGAGGAGGTCACGCTGGCCTTGTGGCCGTAGTAAGTTCCCTGCACACATTCCCGCTGCCATTCCTCAACAAAGACTGCGTTAAAATGTCTTGCTTCCCACCTCAGAGGTCCTAAAGGCACAAGGAGAGCCTGCAATTCTCCCCACCTGTAAGTGATATCCCCGGTGTCTTGCCGGAGGCACCGAGGCACGCTCAATCTGGGAAGTGACAGACGCACCACCCAGCTGCTGGGCCTGCCCCTGTCTAGACAAGCCCTGAGAATGTTGGGATCTTTACCGTGCCCCTCCCTGAGAGGCTGGAGGACCGCTCCACCCAGAATTGGGATGGAAGAGGGCTAAAGGATATTTGCTCTTTCCTTGAGGTGGAACCCGAAATGTTAAGGACATTTAAGAACACTTAAATGTGTGTGAAATGTAAATATTATTTTGATCAGTTCCCTGGATGACCACCCTTCAGAAACAGGGGAAAGACACTTGTCTGAAAATTCCTTTCAGAAAACCAAGTGAGCCTACAGCCATATTGACAGAAGAGAGAAAGTGCCGGTCATATGAGAAAGTAGGTATAAAACAGAATCAAATTTCAGAAATTCTCAGAAAGCGAAGGAAAACAAATACCATGCTTATTTGACTCTCCTTCAATTCCAGCGAGACAAAGATATGTCTGTGCCCAGAGATGCCGGTTTCAACATCAGCTCTAATGGTGCACACGGGCACACGTGCGTGGGCACACACACACACTCAGAAGTGAATACAATTTGTAACACATGGGACCCCGTCACCTAAGTACATGCAAACTCTGTTTTCATAAATAAGGCACTTGTGAAACTACACAAAATCCCAAACAAGGCTTTACATAATAATAAAATTAATATAATATAAAAAACTTATTCACCCTTTCAGACCTAACTTTCCAGCGTTTCTTGAATGGAGTTGAACCTGGAGTCAACCAGCTACTGTCCAGTAAGCCAACGAATGACGGGTTAGATGCAGCACTTTGCCACCCATCCATGACGAGCTACTACCTCTGTTGCAAACATACTCCCAAAGTTTCCTGACACTAACATTATCTTATTTATTTTCCATTTTTCTGTTGGTTTTATATGAGAATTAGGGAAAACCTAATCAAAGTCAGACAACTACATAAAGGCTGCTGGTCACAAAGGTGAAGACTAGACTGACACAGAACAGCTGGGTGACAAGCACCAGCACCAGGGGACAGCGTGATAGGCAGTCACGGTCACCCCCCATTGTCTGCAGGCCACCTTCAGGCCATGAGAGGCGATCGGGGTGCCCCCGATGAACCTTAGGGTGCTTCAAAGCCAAAGGCACTGAAGCTGAGAACCACTTACATGGTATGACCCCTGACTGCATTGTGTTCCTCTAATAAAAAGCAGTTAATTAACAAAGGAGATCAACTGTGCTAAAATAAATGGAACTCTAATAGGTATTGTCCATTGTAAAAGGTGAGAAGCTCAACAGTTGTTGTTAGTGCTCTTACTTGTAGAAAGCCTTTAAAAAGTATATTGTGGGCACCTGAGTTGCTCTGTGGGTTAAGCTGCTGCCTTCAGCTCAGGTCATGATCTCAGGGTCCTGGGATCGAGTCCCGCATCAGGCTCTCTGTTCAGCAGGGAGCCTGCTTCCTCCTCTCTCTCTCTCTGCCTGCCTGTCTGCCTACTTGTGATCTCTGTCAAATAAATAAATAAAATCTTAAAAAAAAATTAAAAAGTATATTATATCAAATGTGCATTGATACGTTCTGTAGGCATCCCTGAGCTGAGGTTTCCTCTGGACTAGGAGTTGAAGATGTGGGTTCTTGCCCTACTGCTGCTGGCATGGACTTAGAGTTAGAAGGACATTATTATTATTATTATTATTTTTTAGAAGGACATTATTAATTCAACGTTAAATTTTCTTGCCCGTGATCAGATTGGAGTTGTACAGAAGAATGTCCTTGTTTTTAAGAGATACATATTGATGTGAAGCGCCCTTTAGGGGAGGAATGTCATTATGCCTACAAGGGGTTTTCAAATGGTGTAACAGTAACAACAAACTGTGCCCACACCTCTGTAAATACACACAAGGAGAGGCGGACAAATGTAGCAAAGTGCCAGGAGTCAGTGAATCCAGATAAAGGCTATGCAGGGATTTACTGAATTACTCCCCCCGCCCCCAGTTTTCTAATGGTTTAAAATTTTTTCAAAGAAAATAGTTGGGTATAAAATTCAAGGGTTCCTTAGATATTTACGCACAATCCATATGAGAGAGGCTGTCATGTTACTCCGCCATAAATTCCACTGGTGACATCCATTGTTATTATTTAAATACTAAGTAACATATTTGTAATTCATATAAACAAGCTTCCCCTTTAGTAACTGTTTCATTTTTTTCCTGTTCTACTTCACATTTTAAAAAGGTGAAGCAAGATCATCCTTGAGCTTCATTTTCCTTGTGTCCCAGCTGTTTTTCCTTTAAAGCAGCCAACACAACTTTCTAAATAGTGAATCTTTTTTGATTCATGACAGACTTGAGCCCCACTCATACGTATCAGTACAAAAGTTCTCGGGATGTAGTGTGCAGAATGTTCCCTGTGGACCCAGCCCACAGGAGGCTGAAGCCAGATCTAGGCTCTGGTCTCGGGAAGGAACACAGAATCAACCAGGACACCTGGGAGTGACACTAGTTGTCTGCAGGGTCCAGAGGGAAGGGAGGTCAGCATGGGTGGAGGCCGAGACTCACATCTTGTTAGAAGGTGAATGGACGCAAAGGCATGGATGGGTTGTATCATCAACCCCATAATCTGGCTTCTGCTAGGAAGTCGTTTTCATCCATCTCTGAATCAAACCGGCAGAGGCTTTAGAGCACATATATTTTCCACACTTAGACTTAGTTAAACTTCTCCATCTCAAACTCACATGTTACTAGTATTCACCTTTCAACTTCATTAGAAACTTGGAGTGAAAATTGGTCACTGTCCTTAGCCATAACAGGGTGTTTCACCCCCTGCCCCTCCAAACAGCCCCCGTCACTCACCTTGGGCATACCATCCATGATGCCTGCTCCTTTCATCTTGGTGTGAAACAGCTCCCGTGAGCTCTCCGGCTGATATCTCCGGCTTCAGAAGAGGATTATGCAATGTCACTGCATGCCTCTGGCCTGTTCTCAGAAACTGAATTCTGTGGAGCTATCTGACAACACGGGAAACTGTCAAAGTGATTCTCCCAGCAGGCAAACTTTCTGGAAAGCACGATAAGAGTAAAATAAAAGGGATGGTGGAGAGGGGACAGAAATCCAGGCCACACTCACTCCTCGATGCCTGGCCTCTCACTTGGTCTATAAGTAGGGATTGTCACACTTAAGCTATGTGAAACCACAAAAGATGAAAAAAAACCGCCCTTCTGCTTTATAGGGTGAAGTTCCTACTTTGAAAGCGCAGCATATGGACGCTCTGCATTCCCCACAAACACTACGGAACAACTTCCACCAGACCGAGCAAGTTCATTCTTCTGATTAGAGGCCGCTAGGCCAAATTTGTGATCGTGGTCAGCCTCTCTTCCTTCCTGCTTCCTAAACTTGCCCCACAAACAGCTGGCAGAAAACAAGAAAAGGGGGATGCCCTAAAGGACCCCGTCCCGACTCATCTCTCCTCTGATGCGTACTGTTCCTTGCTCTGACCCCAGGCCCACCTCCTGGTCTTTGCTCACAAAACTTCATGATGAACATTTTCCGAGTGCTGACTCTTTACCAGGGCTCTGCTGAGCACTTTTCTCTTATCTCTTAAATTATCTCTTAAATCTCACCCACCCATCATCTGAACTTGACAACCACAGCACTGGCTCCATTGCAGTTCAGCATTACTTGCTAAGTATTTTTACTTTCCCTGAATTCAGAGTAGACGTTCAGAGAGGACATACAGGGAAGAAGACTGGCTAGGCACAGTCACAGTACCATGAACTGGTACCCATTCTTCTGAGCCTGGCTCAGGTTACATCCCCAACAGTTTGTCTCTCCCTGTTGCTACCTTCCTGCCATTATAGCCCTCACTGTCTGGTGTGCTGGGTATTCACCCGTGTAGTCAGTCCCCCACGTCTGAGCGCCAGGAAGGATTTACTGGTGGAAATAGCTGGCTGATTTCTGGCTGAGACAATTCATATTTTAAATTGTTATCATTGTTGGAAGTTAACTCCCAGGGCCAAGTAACTGATGTGTCATGGACGGGAGCAGATCAACAGGGAGGGAATGACGACCCCACAGGATGAGAACACGAGCTGGCTTAGCCGCCAGTTCAAAGCGGAGATTCATAGAGAGGACGACAGAGATGGGGGAATGGGGAGTAACCGAGGGAAGGCTTCATGAAGAAGATATGATAGGAGAGGCAGGGGCAGATGGGCAGAGAGGCAGAAATCGCTCCCAGCTGCAACACCATGAATGTGCAAAAAAAAGAGATGGAATTAGCAAGTTCCATTTAAGGGGATGAAGCGGATTCAGACGGAAGAGCAATGAGTCACAAGGGCTGAGGTTGTGAGTGACAGCCTGGACTAGCCAACGGATTTTATCCCATTGGTCTTTACAGATAGGACGAATCATGAGAGCGGTACTCCTGCAAGGCGTACAGCTGGTAATGCTTGGCATGCAAAGGCCTGGACAAAATGGCAGGTGATTTCCATGTTGTTGAATGTGAATCTGAACATTTTGCCAGGGGGTGCCTCTTCGCTCCTGTTTTCTTCTGGCCCTAAACTGCACCTCTGTGTTGGTAGGCCTGGGTCGTCCCGCATCTCAGATGAGGAAGATGCAGGCACTACTGGGCTCAGGTTGAGGCTCCCGCGTCCAGGGTGGGAATCCATTAACCTCAATTTGAGGCTTCCATGTCTATATAGTGGTAATTATGTCGCGATTTTGTTTTAAAAAGTCCTTATCTCTCAGACATACATACTGGAATATTGACAGATAAAGATCTGAGATTTGCTTCAAAATAATTCAGGAGAGGGGAAAGTGGCTAGAGGTATAGGTAGAAGATTAGCTATGAGTAGCTGGTTGGGGAGTCTGAGTGATGGCTACATGGAAATTCATTATATTGTACTCTTGACATTGAATTACAAAAACAACAGCTTTATTAAGGCAGAATTCACATACTACAAAGCTCGTCCTTTTAAAGAGCAAAATTCAGTGTTTTTTCTTTGTTTTCTGGTATATGCAGGGTTGTGCAACCATCAGCACTATCTGAGAAAATTTGATCACCTTGGAAAGAAGCCCATACCCACTAGCAGTCACTCCTCTTCCCTCTGATGGACCCCAGCTCCCGCAGCCATTGTTTTTCTAAATTGTATAATGGACCTTCGCATATATTTGAAAAGTAAAAAGGATGGACAAACTTGCTCAAGGTCACACAGCGATGGGACTGAGGCAGAATCCAGACCCAAGCCTCTCAGAAGAAAGCTAGACTTCGCACAAGGTCCAGTCTGGACGGTTCCCGCCATCTCCGCAAACTCCCGACAGTGATCCTTCCCACGACTGAAGGGCTGACCCTTGAGTTCCGGATACAGTTTAGAGTGCTGTAATTTGCATGTCTTATTTACTTATTTAGGAGAAACAACCTAAATTAAAAAACAGAACAAAGACACAAAGCCACAGATTTGGTCCCAAAAGGAAACAGACTCACTCTTAGACAGCTCCTAGTTTTGAATTTTGTGAAGGAGGGGCTTGGCTTCTCGGTCTGCTCTTTGGCTCTGTTGTTTTTCTGAATGAAAGCCCTTAGACATTTTGCTGCAATCCATTCGTATTTACTTCTTTAGGGAAATGTGTCCTCCTGTGCACAAAATGTTCCAAGAGTTTGCTATTCCAGGAAATTGGGTGGCTTTCGTATCATCCCGCTGACTGAAGGTTGAAACAGCTGCAGTTCAAGGGAACGGAGTCCGAGACTCTAATGAGATAATTTCCCCCCTTCTCTTGACAAATGCTGCTAAGAACGGTATTTTGGATGAATTTTGTCTTCAAAGCCTGGGGCATCTGACCACTTCGCTTCTAGAGCTCCTAATAAATAAGCAGGAAGGTAGACTGCTTTTGCAGATGGGACTGTTTTGGGTATGTGTTATACTGTTCTTATGTGGACTTCTGGCTATCACGCTCCTTGAGGGGTAGACTTCGGACTCTGGGCACTCAGCGCCTGAGTTTTAATGTGCAGCTGGACACCAGGTGAAGAATGTCCAAAGCATTAAAGGTTTAGCAGAAAACTTCAGACTGCATGGTTTTGTTTTTTTTTTAAATATTATTTATTTGACAGAGAGAGAGAGAGAGAGGTCACAAGTAGGCAGAGAGGCAGGCAGAGAGAGAGAGATAGGGAAGGAAGCAGGCCCCTTGCTGAGCAGAGAGCCCGATGCGGGGCTCGATCCCAGGACCCTGAGACCATGACCTGAGCCCAAGGCGGAGGCTTAAACCACTGAGCCACCCAGGTGCCCCTAGACTGCATGGCTTTCAAATCATCTAGGAACCTGGCAGCTTTTAACCTCAAGAAGGTAACTCAAATACAGCTCTTTTGGGGAAAGCAGAATTTCATAAAATTGTCAACAAATTCACCTAAATCATCCAATGCATGGATAAAACAGGGAGGACTGGGACTTTAATGGTCAGTGGTGACTCTGTTTAATAGTCTGAATTTTGATGCCATGGTGGAGAGGGAAAAGGAAGCAAGACTTGAGAAACAGGATGCAAAAAAAACCCAAAAAACAAAAAACACTGAAGGCATCAAGGGGGCCAAAAGCTGGAGGAGAGGGGCTGAGTGTTAGCAGGAGCACGAGAAAATCCCGGGGCAGCACATGGGGCCAAAGCAAGGGGTTACTGTCAGGTGAGCGGGCCAGCCAAACAGTGAGTGAGAAAGAGGTCACAGGATTAGGACACCCACCAAGGGAGTCAGAAGATGAAGTAGAAAAGCTCCAGAAAAAGGCCAAAAGCCCGAGGAATCAAAGTTATAGAAATGTCAACTACTGGGGTGCCTGGGGATAGCTCCGTGGGTTAATGTCTGCCTTTGGCTCAGGTCATGATCTCAGAGTCCATGTCAGCAGGGAGTCTGCTTCTTCCTCTGTCAAAGAAATTTAAAATATCTTTAAAAAAATGTTGACTATTTTCTACAAAGTTTTTGTTGTTCAGATCCTCTTGGTCACTTTTTAAAGTCCCTTGGTCCTTGGTCCCCTTTCATCTCTTCATAGTTGATGTACTCAACAGGTCATGCATCTGATTAACTCCAAGTCTTCAAGTCTGACTCTTGGGTCTAGTTTCTACTGCTTCTCCTCATGGGGGCAGTTTCCTTACATACTTGATTATGACCCCGTGATTCTCAGAGCTGGATCTGGGAGCACTGGGGCCTGGGGGAAAGTTGTGTTCTTCCTTCATTGGTGTTGGCTTGTGACAGGCATTCTTGGGGTTGGCTTTAGACTCTCGGCTTGCTTTTCTCCAGCCACAAAGTAGTGCGAGTTGTTTGTTCCCACCTTAGGTGGACAAGTAGCTTGAGATGGGACTGTAGCGAAGACCCGCCCCATAAACCCGAGCAGCACCCAGTCACGCAGCTTTCCTCTTCCCAGGAGGCAGAGTTTTTGTCAAGTTCACCCTTTCAGAAAATGGGGCTCCTTCTGGGTTCTAGGCTTTCCTTCCAGGTCTGGACCAGAGCTCCCGCCGTGTGAGGTCACAGCTCAGAAATCATTCGGCTCCAGGGGCTTGACAAATGTCCTCAGTGCAAGTGGCTGCCCCATAGCTCCTGATTATCTAGATTTGAGCTTTCTGGTTGTTTTTTGCCTCTCAAAAATTCCCTGAGAACTTATTGCTAGCTCAGCTATTTAGAGATTAAAAATAAAAATAAATTCTTTACAGGTGTGTGCTGAAAGGGTTCTGAGAGTATCAGATCCACCATATTTTCAGAAACAGAAGTCTCCCCCCTCCCCAAATCTGTTGCTGAGACACCTCCCTCACCCCACAAATCACCTTTCCTAAGCTCAGCTGAAGTCTAAGGCGAAAGTTTGGTTTCTCTGAGTCATCAAAAGAAATGGAATTATACTTTAGTTTTAGGTAAGGCACATAGCTGAAGGAGGTTTGGCTATAGAAATCTGACTTCTAAGCAGAGAGTGTCAATTATCATATGGTTTCACTTACTTGTGGAGCACAAGGAATAACACGGAGGACATGGGGAGATGGAGAGAAGTGAGTTGGAGGAAATTGGAGGGGGAGACAAACCACGAGACTGTGGACACTGAGAAACAAACCGAGGGTTTTGGAGGGGAGTGGGGAGGTGGGTTGGGTGAGCCTGGTGGTGGGTATTATGGAGGGCACGGATTGCATGGAGCACTGGCTGTGGTGCATAGACAATGAATTCTGGAACACTGAAAAAAAAATCTGACTTCTAGAACAAAACAGTATGCAAAGTACTAAGGTCATAATTGCTATATGAGAATACATGTTTAAATATGGAAACATTCAAAGTAAGGTCCAAAAAAAAAATGAACTAGCTTTAAATTATATACAAAAAGTTTATTTTAGAAATCACATATCTTTAAAAAAATAACATAGAAGTTATAAGTTCTGACCCTGACTTATTACTCACCGTGTGAAAGCCAGGGTGTTAACGTGGTACAGTTACTAACGTGCTGATGTCAAGTCCGTGTAATGTTCCTGGCCTTTATACCAGTTCAAAATATTAATGTGATTTTGTTTTTTAAAAGATTTTATTTATTTGAGACACAGATAGCGACAGAGATAGCAAGAGAGAGCAGGAGATAGCAAGAGGAGAGGAGGAGAGGGTAGAAGCAGACTTCCGGCTGAGCGGGGAGCCTGACGAGGGGCTCTATCCCAGGACCCTGGGATCATGACCTGAGCTGAAGGCAGACGCTTAACTGGCTGAGCCACCCAGGTGTCCCTAAATGTGATTTTTAAAAGAAAAAAAAAAAGAGTCTGTTTTGGAAACACACGAAGTATCTTGATCTTATAAGCAGGAGTCCTGCAACTATAGATCCAAGGCTGAGACTATTCCAGAAACTGGAAAAAGCAGGCATCATTATTTAAATTCATGAACAGTTAAAAAGACCCAGCGGAGTTTAAATCGGGAATGCATCGGGGTCACTCTAGCACGCGTGCTGGAGCAGAAGGACGCAGAAATGTTCAACCTCTGTTGTAGTTTCATAGGGCTGAAAGCAAAAGCAGCAGCAAAAAAAGAAGCAAGGAGTTTTGGCTGGTAATTTTCTATGGAACTGGTTATTCTTGTTCCCGTTCAGTAGGTTTCTTCCAATCTTACAAAAGCAGCACGCGCAGACGGCCAAGTTCAAATGCTGGAGAATCAAGACACAAGATAAAAATAAATCCAAACTCCCTATAGACTAAAAAATGTAGCTCTTTGGAAATCTGAACTAAAACTCTGATTTATCACATTAAGAATGCCTAAAATGGTTTCATAGTCCAAAGACTTGAAATGATCCTTAAGGCGGACGACTAACGAAGAATTTTTATGCAGTAAACCTCAGAAGATTTTAAAGTTCCTATAACATAAAACACTTTAACTTTAATCTAATTGATATTTTTATCAAATGACCCTAAATTCTAATTCTAGATACTCCTACCCAGATCATGAGGTATTTGTATTTGGGGATAAATATAAACCAAAGTCTATCTTTCAGAGAGGAGGTTAGGGTTCCCTGATCTAGTTTGAGCTGAATCCAGAGAAATAGTGCCACGTCCTAAAAAGTTTTGAGAAAAAGAAAACCCCCATCGGTTGGTTAACTACAAAAATCTTCCAAGAACATAGTTGCTGTGTGCATCCACGATGAGTAGTGATGATTCATGCTGAAGAGAACTGAAAAGCGAGATTAAAATGACACAAGAACAGAGTCAATCGGTATTAATCATCTGTGAAACAAGCCAGCCGCAGTGGGGGGTGGGGGGGTGGTCACCTAATTTTGATTAGATTGGATGGATCTTCAATTAGGTTTTCTATAGACCAGCAATAATCTTATTAGAAGTATTCACTGAAGATAAGCACTGCAGGCACTGAAAGGACAATGTGGGAGGTACAATGAAACACCTTGTCTCCTACAAATCTTCAGGAAAAACTGGCCGCTAATTTTACTGAAGTGAAAAAGGTGTAACACTAAAGTTGGAGATCTGAGCTTTATTATCAGAATGATGTCACTGTAGGATAGAACTGATGGATTCTATAAAATGGTTCTAATACAGCACAACACTCGACTCTCAGAGCTGCGTGCCCACTTGTCGGTCGGTATGTATTCTGCACGGAGACACACGGACAAGGAGGGTGGAGAACAGGTACTAAAGCTGACAAAACCACCAAATGAAAATTCCTCGGGACAGGTTCACTTGAGATCTAGAAAGCACTTTAATACTCTATCCTTCTTCAAATGATCAAGAGATTCAAGAGAAATGGCAAGTCCTGTATTTACAAAACCGATGAAAATCACACTGTAATAATCAGTGAATGCAGAACCACTGCACAGATCTGCGTTTCCAACTTTTCCCACCATGATTCTACATCAAGGTAAAAAAAGATTCTTTTGTACAAATCCAAGAAGGATGGAGAGATGGCAGCACAACTGCCAGGTGGTGCAGTGACTTACGACCGGAGCTGGTGACGAGGCGCGGGGGCAGGAGGGGCACAGTCCTCGAGAAAAGAACCCTAGATTCTGGAGGTGGGTTAGTCCGTGGTGGATCTCCGGTACCAAAACCGTGCTCGGAAGTCATCGCTGCACGTCATGAAGCCAGGGTTGGTGGGCGAATGCACGATGCAGCGCACGATGTTGTTGTGGCCCAGGGAGAGCAGGTTGCGGCGCTCGGCCGTGCGAGAGTCCCAGCAGCACAGGCTGATGGTCCTCTCGTCGGGCAGCAGCACGTAGTCCTCGGTGTGGTTGAACACGGCTTGTGTTCGGTGCACCTGCCGCCCGCTCAAGCCGGCACCTGCACAGAGATGAGAGGTTACAGGTCTGAGTGCCAAGGCTAGCCGTCCACGTTGACGTTTTCCATCCTCGGACTCTCGCACGTTGGCTAACTATCCTGTCACTGGCAAAACAGTGTTTTAAAATGGAAGGAATACACATTTGTTGTGCAATTTGGGACGCTCCAAGAAAGCATGCAGAAGAAAATCACCCCCGGCTTGCTACCTTGGGCAACTAACTGTGAACACTCTGATATACTTCTAGGCATAAAAACATCTTAAGAAAAGATACAAAATTGGTGCTATATGTCTTTTCTGTTTAAAAAAGTTTAAATCAACTGTTTAAAAGTTTAAATCAACTTTTTGTTGGGTACATTCGTTCTTCCATGTTTTTTACTGGCTGCAAAATGCACCATTGTTAGGAAGCACTATTACTAGTTAATTCTTTTCCTGCTAGGCGTTTAGTTTGTATCTGATCGCAAATAACACTGTGACAAATTCTTTGTACCGAACACATTATTTCCTCAGGGTTAAATTCCCAGAACAGAATTACTGGGATATATGGACATCTGCTCTCCAAAAAGAACCTTTAGGCTTTTTTAGGACCAGAAAAATACATATTTTATATTTAAAATACTGTATGAAGCACAAAAAAGAACAACTGCCCGAGAGTTCTGCACCCAGAGTCAGTGTTCTGATGAATACCCTTTCTCAGTATCTCTGTACGTTGCCCGTCACCTGTAAAGCAGAGCACACACCATGTGCTTTCATTCAACACGCTGGAGCAGAGCTCTATGAGGACGGACTGCAGTTTAATGGATGAAAATACAAGTGTCGGTGTCAGATCTGGACTCCACACTTACAAGTGATGCGAACACGGACAGATCACACAGCCCCGTCACGCCTTCAATTTCGCTTCTGTTCTGTAGCGGGTACTGACAGCACCCGCCCACACGGTGGCTGCCAGGACCCGCACACCGTACGACACACACACAGCTTTGCAGGGTGTTTATTTTTCGAGGCTGCTTACTGTGAAAAGGATGCTGAACAACAGTTCACTCAATTCTCTCCCTTTCACGTACTCTAGATGCCCTCGGCATGGAACCTTGCTGTGTGTGCACGTGCACGCCTGCTGAGAGTCTTTTTAGACTGAATATTTAAGAGTGCACCTGGTAGGCCCAATGCTGAAAATTCGGACACAGGACACCAACCTGCCCAGTAGAAATACTTTACCAGCTGACAGTCCTAATGTAATTTCCGGAAATGTTGATCAACACAAAGTAATAGCAATCTTTTAAATTCCCGCCACCTGACATGTGCACAAAGCTACTTCTACTTTCATTTCTTAGGTCTACAGGACCGCCAGTCACCCCGCTCTCTCCTGGAGCTCGCTGACTGCGTATGTGTGTCCACTTCACAAGCTCTGCGTACCGCTTCCCTAATTCAGCATTTTTAGTGTTCTGAATTAATTTTTAACATTGAAATTTCTAACGCTTGATAGTCTTTCCTTGTCTTTCATTATTTCAAGAATCCTTTGAAATCTAACTAAACACTGGAGCTGGAAACACAGCTCTAAGCATGCTGCCATGGAGTCTTAACCTGTGAATTAGAAAATGAGGGAATCTGCATATAAATTCGATAGAATCTCCTTCTGACACCAAATCCCAATTCTCCACCAAAACAAACTCAGCAGCCACATGTCAGCATGAAACATCCCAACAGTCACAAGACAAAACAAACACAATAATATATCGCACTCACGCAGTTACTTCTGAAGATGGAGGCTTTCCCACTTCCACTCTGATCACTTCTGTCTCTTCTTTTTGCAACAAGGACACAGTCCTTGAACAGTAAGAATTACAGAAATTCTTCAAAATAGCTCCATACTAAAGTACTAAAGTGTTTCAACAAAGTCACGGAGAATTATGCTAAAAATGACTCCCCGAGACTTGTCGGTTGTACTGCCAATGTCAGACGCCAGCCTGACGGCAGGAAGCAAACTCCGGCTGCCAGGAGACAGATCGGAGGGGTCATGCTGCACTCTAGTGGTTCAGATGTCTCGGTCTCCACCTCTTCAATTCTCTTCTCTGAAAGGCTAACTAATCACTACCACAGCCAGGCCCTTACAAATTGTTTTCTTATTAAGTTCTGGTCCTGGTAATTTTAGTGTATGACACAAACCTCTCACAACAGAGGAAACTAGCTGAAGTTTCCTGGAGGTTTTCTACCAAACAACAGCCTTTGCAGCTCGGAGGAACAGGGAATGAGACACAGAATTTTACCAACATTCACTGCCCAAGTAACTAGTAGGGTTACCGGCTCTCTTAGGAATAGGCCAAGATCTTCCCTCTCAGCCTTCTTTCCCTAATGCATGTATCTGCTGTGATGCACTAACTCAAGCTTTTCTCTGGACTGCTCTTATGCTTGAGGAAAGAAGGCAGACCACTGGTCTACAAATGGACCACCAGAATCTCAAATGTTACTTGCATGGAATCAGATCTCATTCAAGCCATAATGTATGGAGAAGAGTAAGGTCATGAAACTATCGTTCTATTTCCAGCTCTGCTTCTTATGAACTGCAACCTTGGCTGAATGACCTACTGTCTAAGCCTTGATTTCTTATCTAAAAGAGGGATCACATCTGCCTTGCTCAATGCATACATTTACTGTGTGGCTCTCGTGAGGACTTAAGAGTTCTGGAAACCATAAAATGCTTCAGAAACGTCAAGTAATAACAATTTTTCACATACCTGTGTATCTGACCAGCGTTCGTCCTGTCGATATCTCCCAAAGTTTAGCTACAGAGTCTTTTCCACTGGAGAGAATGTATTTAGAATTTTTGGAGAAAATAGCAGAACAAACTTCAGCACCATCATGGGCTTTCTCAAAAGTTGTGATGCATCGATTTGAAACACCATCCCATAACTTGATGCAGCCGTCCTTGCTACCAGTTACATACATATTGGCACTAGGATTGTAATTCACGGAGCATATAGCATCGGTGTGTTGATCTTGAGGATTGCAAGAGACAAAACACTGAAATGTATTGATATCATAAAGCCGAAGAGTAGGATGCTGAGTCCCAACAAGTATAAAGTCTCCGGAAGGATGAAAAGAGATGGAGCGTAACATTTCAGCTTCCTGTTAGGACAGAGACATTAACATTAAGTGACCAACTTGTGAACAATTAAATCCAGAAGAAATGTGGAAAATATTTCGTTGATGGAAAGAATACAGAAGACAATGGTCAGATGTTACACAGGTATAAGGAACAATGAACTTTCTAGAGTATCATTTAAAACAGATTTCAAAAACTATCTACTGGTGAGATTATTTATTCCAAAAACCGCAGGAGTGAGCTTCATTATTTGCAAATGAACATCGGGTGAACTCAGAATGGAACATCATCAGACTAGGATACATTCACGTATGAACGAACAGGATAAATACAACTTATACACGGGAAGAGCTTCTTCAGTTTGTCCTGGGTCTCCAAATATTGAGTAAAAAACACTAAGTTAAATTATAAAAAGGTAGAAGCCACTACCAAAACATTAGTATTTCTGAGCTTCAAACTCAAAATACAGTACCAAATGTCACTTTTCCGGGAAACATCTGATAGTTTCAATGGAACGATTTTTTGATTGCCATTAAGTTACACTTCAGCGAAGTTGGTCTGTTTCGTCTTTAAACAGGGTTCTGCAACCCTTAAAAAGTGACACAGATTGTGAACCCTTGTTGCATAAACTGTGGCAAGTCCTGACCAGACAACAGAGGTGGGCACAGGAAGCATGCGGACCACAAGACCATGCAAATCGGATTCCTGAGCCACCTGTGGCATGTGTCCTTGTTGCGTCCTCCTGTTTTATAATGATCACTGAGCCAACTTTAAAAAAGGGAATAGTCATACAATAATAGCTCTTTGTTTTTAAGAAAAAAATGTAAAGCTCCTTTCCAAACATTCCTAACCTGAATGTATTTGAAGGCTCTTTTTGCAGATGGCTTGGAATAATCAAATAATTTAAGAGTATAATCCCTTGAGCCAGAGGCAAGGATCTGTTCTGTTGGGTGGAAAGCAAGACATGTGACTTCATCCACGTGGTCATAAAGCGTTCGAATCACTGGATGGTTTTCCATGTTCTGTTGTGCAGTCTCATTCATCATGACCTAGACCAATGAGAAAATAGGTGCTCAAACTCTAAAATCTGTCTGATCCAAAGTACCCAACTATGCTAAGTTAAGTCTGGTCCAAACTGGTCTCATTCTCCCAGTGAACAACAGGCACACAGCGCACACGTCACTGGCATTGTTACCTCTATCGGCATGGCACTTTTGGCCAACATTCTCTCTGTGTCAAGTATCTTTATGGAAGCGTCAGCAGATCCAGTAGCTATCAACTGCCCATCTCTACTGTACGTAGCTACGCGGCACGGTCCTTTATGGGATGTGACATAGCACGTTTCGTACTCTGAAGCCTCTGGGGACATAGTCTGGACGTCTGCATCAAATTCCAGGTCAATTCCTGTGCCCGGGGCAACTGTATCTGAACGACCAATTGCATATTGAACTGCGGTATCATCATTTTCCATTCCTGAAAGGAATAAAAATTAAGTGCATGAGGGGCGCCTGGGTGGCCCAGGGGCTTAAGTGTCTGCTTTCAGCTTGGGTCACGGTCCTAGGCTCCTGAGATCGAGCCCTGCGTTGGGCTCTGTGCTTGGCGATGAGCCTGCTTTTCCCTCTCCATTTGTCCCTCCCCTTGCTCTTGCGGTCTCTCCCCTCAATAAATAAATAAAATCTTTAAAAAAAAAATTTTTAAGTGCATGAAAAAATGTTATTTTAAAAAGCCAAGACAAAATTCTGGATCCAGGGTCAATTTACTCTTTCTTGGAGCTGCAGGACACCTAGCCCTTCACAAAATATGTCTGCTGACCGAGGTGCATGCACAGTGACAACACTGTAGGCAGTATGGATCACGGAAGCTTAGACTCCAAGAGGATCATGGAAGCTTAGACTCCAAGAGGTTCCATCAGCTCCCCCAATTTCTGCCTCCAAAATTTCCTACTTTAATTACAACTACAGAAATGTAAAAAAAAGCAATCCTATAGTTATGCTGTCCATTTTTTCCCATTCTGTATTTTAGTATTTTTAGTGCAGAGATCTATTAGTAGTAGCTTTCAGGCTCATTAAGTCAGATACATTGTTAGCATTAACACTAGTGAAACATATTTGAAAGAATGGTGATATTTAAATAAACAGAAGTTTCTCAAGAAAATGCATTTTAAAATTTAAAAATAACTTCACATATCACATAAACAGTATGTTTATTAAGTATAAGAAAAATTAGGAATACAGATGAACACAAAAATAAAAATGATCTTCTATTAGATCACCCAGAGATAATTACTGTTAACATGGTGGAATGAATTCTTCCGGACCTTTGTTACAATTCTTAAAAATAGAACCACACTATATGATATTTTGTAACTTGTTCATTTACTCAAACACAATAAACATCTGTGTAATGTTTATCTACATCATGTTGCCGGACCCAATGTGATGGATACAAGAATATTCACAACTAACTCCTTATTGTTGGGTATTTCAGTTGTATTCATTTTATTTCCTCAAATTCGTATAAAAATTCTCAAAATTGGCATTGCTAAGTCAAAGGGTATAAACATTATGGTCATTCTCTATTTTACTGAGTGCTTTCTACAACCCAGGCAAGCATTAGGATATACTGTTGAACAAGACAAGATCCTGGTCTTTATTGAGCTTACTGTCTTTTCTGCGGAGTACAGACTGCGTGGGAAACAACCTGAAACAGTGAAGAAAGTTTCAGACAATGATTCTGTTATGACAGAAATGGAGCTGTTGTTTTAGAGTACCTGGGGAGGTATGGGGGAGATAGTGGTTATTTTAGGAAAGGTGAAGACGACTCTGAAAAGCCACGTGAGCTGAAATTTGAAGACAGTGCTACATGAAAGAATGCTTCAGACGATTCTTACATAGAGCGTGAGGCTAAACCAGCTCGAAATCGTCATCATCTGGAGTTCGCTTACTCTTTCAGTATCTAGCACTGTACTTGACACATACTAGGCACTAAAATGAAGCAAAAATAATCTTGAAAAATTCTGGTTGTGAAAACATCAGGAACCTTGTCATGGAATCAATGAATCTGCATTCAAAACTACCTAGTTTGATGAGATGCAGGAGCTGCTCCGAGGGCGCACAAACAGACTGAGGCTTGATTTCATTAATGAGGCCATTAGCAATGCTGATGTAGCCATCATAGAGCAGCTGGCTAATGATCAGCTTGTAGAGCTGCTGGCGGTCCTTCAAGCCCACTTTGGTTCTGTACATCTTGGAGAAGAGGAAGACAATCTCCTTGCCAGCTGCAAGATAAGAAAACAGGGATGGTGAAGGGCAGAGGCACTAGTAAGTCACAGAAGTAACACAGCAATCTGCTCAGATTGCAGGGCGTACAATCCCAGCTCTACTAGTCGTGTTTCGTCATCTTTAGTCATCAACCTTCCTCTGAGATCATGTTCCTCAGCTGTTAAGCAAGTTAGTGAAGGTTAAATAGGAATGGTGTGTGCAGAGCA
>ML111259.1:84313-106775 GCA_003697995.1 Taxidea taxus jeffersonii
CCCCCCCCCCCCCCCCGCCTGCCTCTCTGCTTACTTGTGATCTCTGTCTGTCAAATAAATAAAATCTTAAAAAAAAAGACACTAGTTTTTGCAATAGGTAAGACAGCTGCTATTGCTGAATGTCTAGATGCTACTGTTTCCACCAGCTGAGCTACATGTTTACTCATGTCAGTTATGTTCCTTTTTTAAAAAAAGGGTTTATTTATTTATTTTACAGAGAGACAGTGAACACAAGCAGGGGGAGTGAGAGAGGGAGAAGCAGGCTTCCCACTGAGCAGGGAGCCGGATGCGGGACTCGATCCCAAGACGCTGAGATCATGGCCTGAGCTGAAGGCAGGCGCTAAACGACTGAGCTACCCAGGCGCCCTGGTTATGTTCATTCCTTTTTTTTCTTTTTTAAAGATTTTATTTATTTATTTGACAGAGAGAGAAAGAGAGAGAGAGAGGGAGAATGACTGAGAAGCAGGGTCCCTGCTGAGCGGGAAGCCAGTGTGGGACTCGATCCCAGGCCCCTGAGATCATGATCCGAGCCTAAGGCAGATGCTTAACTGACTGAGCCACCCAGACACCCCCCAGTTATGTTCATTCTTAAAACACATTTTAAGGTAACTAAATTTGTTAAGTTACATAATATAATTACATAGTAAAGAGAAACACAAGGGCACAAAAGCCACAATGCTATGAAAACTCAATCAAACTGAATGGAAACATTCAAAGATGAATTGCTTAATAAAATACTGGCAAAAAGGATACAGCCAAAACAACGATAAAAACATGCAAAAAAAAGGGTAAAAATCTGAAAGATTGTGCCCTTCGGCTTGGGTCAGGATCCCGGAGCCCGGAGATTGAGTCCCACATCGGGCTCCCAGCTCCATGGGGAATCTGCTTCTCCCTCTGACCTTCTCGCCTCTCATGCTCTCTCTCATTGTCTCTCTCTCAAATAAATATATAATTTTAAAAAAGGTAAAATGAAAACTGCAGATGATGGTTTCTGGTCTATGCAAAAAAAGTAAGTACAAATGGTGAACATGAGTGCATAATTTGACTTCCAAAAATCAATGTCTGTATGTATATGTATGTCTGGACAGCTATCAGAAGGCCACTGGAGCCTGGGGCCAGTAATAAAGAAAAGTTGCAGGCAGACAAGAAATTGAAAGTCAGAGCACAGGGGAGAGACCGGAATACCAGAAAGGAGGAGTGAGAAGTCACACTAGCACTGCCTGGATTGCTGTACTCTACTGGGAAAGATTCTGGAAGGGGGGGGGGGGCGTCTTATAGTAAAGGGATGGGGAACGTTTTCTAACTCCCTCTAGAGAATTGAAGCTACTGATCATAAGAATAACTAACAGGTACTTTTTCTTACTCAGTCCTCAACACCAATCTGTAAAGGAGGCCCTGTAATCTTATTTACAGATCAGAAGGGAAAATAACTTGTCCAAGGTCCCACGACGAATGCATGGAGAAACCAGGACTAGAAAACAGGTGGTTTAACTCTAGACTGTGTTGTTGCTGATTACTACTTGTAGCGATCCTTGAACATTTAATGATGGGGCGCCTCGGTGGCTTAGCTCATTAAGCGTCTGCCTTCAGCTCAGGTCATGATCCCCAAGGTCCTGGGATCCATTCCTGAATCCCGCTCCCTGCTCATGGAGGAGCCTGCTTCTCCCTCTGCCCCTCCCACTGCTTGTGCTCCCTCTCTTGCTCTCAAATAAATAAAAATCTTTTAAAAAATCTAATAATAGTTAAAATCTATTCGACATAAGTGTAGTATTATAACACACAGCATACAAGCAATTTGTATGCATTATCTCACTTAATACTCATCTAATCCTATTTTAGAGATAGGCAACCTGAGGTGCGGAGAGGTTAACTCACCCAGGCTATCTGACTCCAGGCCTTACTGGGCTGCACTGATGGGTGTTCATAACAGCTGCTAACATTTATTAAGTACTTGCCAGACACAGTGTTAAGCACTTTACAAGCATTAGCTCACGGAATGAAATCGAAGTATTTAAGCACACGCAGAAGCAACTGTGTATAAATCTTTGCTAGTGTAGACAACACTTGGACACAAGAGAGATGATGAAACCGGCACAAAGAGGTTAGGAAACGGAAAATAAAATGTGGCTGAGTAACGCGTCAAGTGGCCGTCAGGACTGCCCACAGCAGAGCCCGGAACTTAACCACAATTCTCTCCCGCCTCTGCCCTTACGCATCACGGGGTATACAAAGATTAAGAAAGAAAAGAAAGGAAGAGGCCCGCTTCTCAAGTCTCACCGAACGTTCGCTCGCTGGGCTCCTAGTGCCTAATTACCACCCCAGTTTGCAGATTGAGGACGCCGAGGCCCGAGGACGGGAAGAACAAGCCGTAAGAACTGTCTGCACCCGGAACTGGAAGGGGGGCGAGGGCGGGGACACACATGCCCCCTCACGAAGCTCCGCTACCATCCCGCGGTAGAAGCCAACTAAGGACGGAGTGAGGGTGGGAGCGGGGCCTTCGAGAAACAGAAGGGGGTGTGCAGGCCCGGCCTGGCAACTCAGGGCGCATGCCAACCCTCTCACTATCCGGCCTTCCCGCCCGGCTCATCTTTCCTGTGGTCCCATAAAGACCCCAGCGAACCGCACCAGCCGCTCTCCATGCATCCCAGGCCCCCAGTACCCTCTAGTCCGGCTCTCTCGCTCTCCCGCTCTCTCCCAGAAAAATGGAGGCGCGAATTCTGCCTAATCGATCGCTCTGAGCGCACGTTCCCTGCGCACGCGCAAAGGGCGAAACGCCGAGCGCTGCGCTATCGATCGGCCTCACTCTCTCCTGCCCTTCTCGCCATCTTACTTACTGGCGCGTTCGAGTGGTTCGTTAACTTCCTCCGACTTTACCTCTTGCGCGACAACGTCGATTGACGCCAGGGAAATGCTGTTTCGTCGACAAATGTCGGATCCCGGAGAGCACCGCGGGCGCTAGAACGGCCAAAGCCTGGCGGGCGGTTGGCTCCACCACTTCCGGGGCCTTACCGGGCAAGTGCGCCTGCGCGCTGTCACCGCCCTGGATGTGACTCAAGCCGTCCGGTTGGCTGTGAACCAATCAAAAAGCAGCGCCTCTCTGGCCCAGGCCAATCAGCTTTCAGATTAGAGGGTTTAACTCCTATTTAAAATGAAGACTTTGAATCTTAACGGCTGAGCTCTAAGGAGGACTCAGCTACCTTGGGTCGGAGGCGGGAGCCGACGGGTTGGTAGACCCTGGGACAGCTCTGTGAGACGGGTGGGCGAGGGCGGCGGAACGGGGGGGAAGGAAGAGGGCGGTGGGGCTGCGGGGCCCGCGGGGAAGAGTGGAGGCGAGGCCTCCCTTGGTGACTCCGTCCCCACTTTGGTCCTCCCCAGCCCTCCTGTTCCTCTCCCCACCCGCATCTTCCTCTCTTCCCCCCTTCTGTCCCCCACCCCGTGCTTTCCCAGCTCTGTGCCCTCTCCTTCCGGATACTGGGGCGCCGGGTAAGATGCCACTTGGTGTTTACTAAACACCTGCGGTGCATGGGGTTGTTGAGTGGCCTTGGGGGTGGGGGTGCTTTCTGATGGGCTTCTCGTATTCGTTGAGCACCTGGGTAAGAAAAAGTAGGAGGGCTTTTGCTCTCCGGTAGTTTGCGTTCTCGCGGGGGTGGGGCGCCAGACGACGAGCTGACCCGAGAACTTGCAAAAGAAAACAGTGGTGTGGCTTGCCGGGGGCTCCTTTGGATAGAATAGCCAGGTGGGGCCCTTTTCCTGGATGGATGAGGGGCGAATAAACGAAAACTTCCTCAAAGAGGCTTTCTTTGGCCAGTGCTTCTCAAACTGCAGATCTTGGACCGCTTTTACCGGGATTTCTGAGGGTCCTTGTGAAAAATGTAGACCCAGCTAATGAATCAGAAGAGCTTGGGCATAGAGGACTCAGGTGTCTGTAGTTTGTCAGGTTTCCCAGGTGATTCTGATGGTTCATGAGAACCAGCGATCTAGGCCATCGCGTACTGGACGTCTGGGGATGTTAAAATGCAGAATCTGATTTATTAGGTCTGTGGTTGGGCCCCAAAGTCTCCATTTCTAACAAATGCCCTCCAGATGTAGATGGAGCTACTGCCCTTAACTTTTAAGGGTTCGTCCTCTCTCCTTAACCTTTCTTGTTCTTTGAATTAAATGCTTTTCAGCCACTTACTTATTGCCATTCTCCTCTGAGTCTGTTCAGACACTAGCAGGTTTGATGAAGAAAAAGTATAAATGCACAGTGCTGTACAATCTTTAACAGTTTCCTGTTTAGAATAGTAGGATATGTGGTTTGAATTGCAGGGATCTTGTGAAGGTCATCGGGTCGTGTGAACCCGGCTGTGGACTGGAATCATTTGAGAAGCAGTTTTCCTGGGGCTCTCCAGCATCTGTGGATCAGAATCTTAACGCCATTCTCTTTTTTATTATTCATCTCCCTGAGAGGGTAAACTATATTCAGTTGAGGCAAATATCTAGCTTTTGTGGAAGACTTTAAGTCTGTGTGATCTCATTAGTCGGCTGCTTGTGATTGTTCCGGAAAGTGAAGAAAGCATAAGAGCGTATGTGAAATTAATGTTTACTAACACGAGCTTATAACTCCTTTTTCCTTTCTGTCTTTCTCCTAACCCGTTTGATATAAAGACTCCGTGCTCTGTAGCTGTGGTTCCATCTTCAGGGTGGAGTTACTTGCTTATCTGTGAAATGGATGTGAAAGTGTGGGGGTGGGGGACATTTTCTGATTGGGTTCTAGAATTCAGAGAGCACCTGGGTAGGAAAAATACAGAGAGGTTTCTGTTTTCTTGGAGTTTGTTCTACCTACTTGATAGGTTGCTATGCCTGACTCACAGTGCGGGCTTAGTGATTGCCGTAAACTACCTGCATTATTGATTTGCTTTCTTTATGGATTAACTCATTTCCCGCATGCTGGTGTAGGAACTGTGCAGACATGTTCTGGGGAGGCAACATAAACAAAATGGGACTGAGCCCTCACTCTCACGGAGCTTACAAGTACAAGCGATGTTAGGTAAGATGTTAAGTAAGGGCTATGAAGAAAAATAAAAGCAGGATGGTCAGAAAGGCAACATTTCAGCGTAGACTTGACTGTAATGAAGGAGCAAGCCACACTTCTATTTGAGGGAAGAGCCAAATGGGTAGAGAGAACAGGAAGTACAAAGGCCCTGTGGCCGGGGACTGCTTTGAGGAAAGAAAGAAGCCCTGTATGGCTGTTGTGCAATAGACAAGAGGAGATAAGGCCAAAAGGGTGGTCACGGTCCACAGGCCATGAGACTGTAGGCCTGTCTATGCCAGTAGGAATTTGAATTTGCGTTGAGGGACCGTGAGGGGCTTCCAAACCAAGGACCAACATAGCTGACTTAGTAGTGTTGTGAATGGACTATAATGGGCCAAGGGTGGAAGCAGAGTGACCATGGGGAGCTTGTTGCAAAGAATGGGAGGGAGAGAGCATTGGTTTGATCAGGTGGTAGTATTAAAGCTCCTGAGCAGTGATTTTTGGATGTAGAGCTGACAAGATATGCTGATGGATTAGATGTGGGGTTTGAGAGAGAACTGTGTAAAAGACAGTTGACCCGAGCAACCAGCAGGCTGGGTTTGCCAGGAACTGAGAGGGGGACATCTGCCAGAACAGGGTTAGAGAGATGGGGGTAGGGAGGGAGCAAGAATTCAGTTTGAGACATTTTAAAATAGAGGGGTCTCCAATTAAAGGTGGAGATGTTTCGTAGGTGGTAGGAGTTCAGGGGAGAGTTCTGGGCTGGAGATGGAAGTCTGGAGGTCCTGAGCCTCTGAATGGTATTGAGGGCCAGGAGACTGGATGAGTTCCTATAGGGAATGAGGATAGCTGCAAAAAAAAAAAGTGTTTCTCGGCCTAAGCTCCGGCTGCTCCTGAGAGCAGAAGGGAAGAAAAGTCAGGAGGACGAAGAGGTTCTTCCTTGATGTGCTGGGAGGACGAAGAGGTTCTTCCTTGATGTGCTGGGATTGAGGTGCTTGGCAGAACTTTCTGGGGGATACTGAGCAGGTAGGTAGGTAGGAGTCTGGCAGTCGGAGGAGAGGTTAGGAGGTTAGGGTAGAAGATGTAAATTCATACCATCTTAAAGATTGTTTAGAGCCCTGGTGCTGGGTGAGGGGCCCTAGGAAGGGTATGCATGGAGAAGTGGGGTCAAAGGACTCCTTCTGGGTCACCCCAGACTTTCAGGTTGGCCAAAGAGAGGCTGATGGAGCGACGAAGGTTGCAGTAGGGCAGCTGGTGATGTGGGGGACCACCCTGCAAGCTAGCCGAGGTTGGGTGTGGGAAAAGAGCCACCCTGTCAAACGCTGCTGGGGGACGCCACTTGGGTGAAGCTAGAGGTCAGTCATGAGCCAGCCCCTCAGTGGGGACAGAATCATGATGGGGGAGGGCTAGTGGCTGAGAGGAATGGTGGATGTGGTGAGCGTGGATGACTGTTCTGGAGCTGTCCTAGCCGGAATCCGTTACAGGGAAGAGAGGACCTTTTTTTTGCCTCCTTTATTTCTTATTTATTTATTCTTTTAATAATTAAAAAAAATTATAAACATATAATGTATTATTAGCCCCAGGGGTACAGGTCTGTGAATCGCCAGGTTTACACACTTCACAGCACTCACCATAGCCCATACCAATGTCCATAACCCAACAACCCTCTCCCTACTCCCCTCCCCCCAGCCACCCTCAGTTTGTTTTGTGACATTAAGAGTCTCTTATGGTTTGTCTCCCTCCCGATCCCATCTTGTTTCATTTATTCTTTTCCTACCCCCTAAACCCCCCACGTTGCATCTCCACTTCCTCATATCAGGGAGATCATATGATAGTTGTCTTTCTCCAATTGACTTATTTTGCTAAGCATAATACCCTCTAGTTCCATCCACGTCGTCGCAAATGGCAAGATTTCATTTCTTTTGATGGCTGCGTAGTATTCCATTGTACATATATACACCACATCTTCTTTATCCATTCATCTGTTGATGGACATCTAGGTTCGTTCCATAGTTTGGCTATTTTTTAAAAATATTTATTTATTTGACAGATCACAAGTAGGCAGAGAGAGAGAGAGGAGCAGGCTCCCTGCTGAGCAGAGAGCCCGATGTGGGGCTCAATCCCAAGACCCTGAGATCATGACCTGAGCTGAAGGTAGAGGCTTAACCCACTGAGCCACCCTGGTGCCCCGAGAGGGCCTGCTTTTAAAAGGCAGCGGGGTTGGAAGGAGGCTCCTCACTGATGGAAGTAGTCCTTTAGAGATGAGCTGGTGGAGCGGGAGGACTCAGGGAGTGGAGTTGGGGGCTGGGGGAGGGGAGGCAGTGTGGGCTGGAGGCCTCACACCTGTCCCTTATGTCACCCGAGAAAACAAGGCTTCCTTGCTAGCTTCATTTGGACAAAGAAAAAGTATGAAATTCTGTGTTGTGGAAGCTTTTCATTAGGAGCTATAACCCTGATCTAGCATAACAGCACTTGGAAGTATGAGGATTTGTATATATTAAAGGTGGTTCTTTTTCTTTTCAGGCATCATGGACAGATCTAAAGAAAACTGCATTGCGGGGCCTCTTAAGGTAAATTGAACTAATCTGTAATCTCCATCACATTTGTAAAACCCAATGGAGATTGGTTTTATATCTGGAGTTCCTTTTACTTTTACTTTGGATTGTAACTTTAGAACTCTCTACTATATTACTGGATGTCAGTCCTTTTTCTTGGCATTCAGTAACATTTTGTGGATTGTCACAGTAGCTTTTATTTTGTTCTGCTTTGTCTTCTAACTAGCTGTTTAAGTACCTGTATCCTTCCATTATTTGGAGGATAATACTATACACAACAGGTGCCTAATACTTGCATGTGCTTCCTTGCTTGCCAGAAATGAAATTGCTTTGCCCTAGTTTGTTCTGGGCACGATTCCGGGAATGGGAAGCTCAGAGGCTGTCAGGTTGCATTGTAGTGAACATTTCCTGGGCACCCACTTTAAGCCAGATTCTGTGTCAGATGCAGGGATGATTACAATGGTGAAAAGCACATGGTCTTTCCCACTGAGGAATTCGCCCTTTTGGGGAGTTATGTGAGCCAGTACATGCCTTCATAAAATATGTATAGATGAAATGACCTGAGTAATTATTCCAAGGGGTGCTCAATACACACTGGGCTATGTTGGAACCCAGGAAGGCTTCACCTAGGAAAGACCCCAGGCTCTTCAAATTTAGTATTTGTGGAGCAGCGGGGTGAATGAGTCTTTATATAAATAAACATCCTTTACTGTAAATAATCCCCAGATTTTATTCCTTCTAGGAAGTCAGCATAAAAACACAAATCTTCTTTCTTGATTTGTGTGTTCGGGAGGTGTCTTGTTTTTAGAAGTTTTTCTCTTTAATTTTTTGGGGCTTTTTTTGTGTGCGTGTTTTGTGTGTGGTTTTGTTTTTGTTTTTTGTTGTTATTGGTGGTGGTTTTCTTTTTTTGAGCGAGCATGCATGAGCAGGGAGGTGGTGGGAAAAGAAGAGGGAGAGAGAATCTTAAGCAGGTTCCACATTCAGTGCTGAGCCCTACCTGGGGCTCGATATCTGGACCTCCTGAGATTACTGGAGCCGAAGCCAAGAGTTGGATGTCCTACCTACTGAGCGACCCAGGTGTCCCTATTTTTTTTTTTTTTTTAAAGATTTTATTTATTTATTTGAGAGAGAGAGACAGTGAGACAGCATGAGAGGGGAGGTCAGAGGGAGAAGCAGACTCCCCATGGAGATGGGAGCCTGATGTGGGACTCTGGGATCATGACCTGAGCCGAAGGCAGTTGCTTAACCAACTGAGCCACCCAGGCGCCCCAGGTGCCCCTATTTTTCACTTTTTGAGGAACCTCCATACTGTTTTCCACAGTGGCTGCCCCAGTTTGTATTCCCACCAACAGTGCATGAATGTTCCTTTTTCGCCACATCTTCACCAACACTTGTTTCTTGTGTTTTTGATTTTAGCCATTCTGATAGGTGTGAGTAGTTTTCATTTTCAAATAAATGGATACTTACACTTTTTTTTTTTACTGGCTGGAAGTCTAAAATAACCAATCAGAAAAAGGCTAACTTGAGTCCTTGTATTTGATTCTCAATTCCTGTGATAAAGCTTATTTTATTTTTTATTTTTTTTAAAGATTTTATACAGATATATGAGAGCCTGTGAGTGAGCACATGTACACCAGCAGGGGGAGGGGCAGAGGGAAAGGGAGAAGCAGGCTCCCTGATGAGCCGGGCACCCTATGCCGGCTGATCCCAGGACCCTGGGATTATGACCTGAGCCGAGGGCAGACGTGTAAGTGGCTGAGCCACTCAGGTGCCCCTGCTAAAGATCATTTCAAAAAACTGCTCTGTGTAGAGTATTTGTCACTGCCTGAATGCCTACTGCCTTGTGGAGGTTTTGCTAATTTCAGAAGTAATTGACTTTTTACTTGGAAGTTGGAAACTTTTTTTTTTTTTTTTTGGAAACCATCTCTTATGAGGCACTCTGAGGCTTCCCTTGCCAGCATTGTTCCCTCGTTTGTGAGGAAATTTCCTCCGTTGAAGTTTAGTTTGATTAGTTCAAGGTCTTAGAATTAACTATTTTTTAAGCTTGTGATCCCCTACTTACAGCCATGTAAATAATATATTTTGGCATAACTTTTCAAAGAACCTGTTTATTTCCTCTTTGCCATAGTTCTTTTGGTTCAGACCCATTTTGTAATTATTTGGACAATGAATCATTAGTAAATAATAATAAGTATTTTGTGTAAAATCAGGTGAATGCAAAAATTCAGACTTTTATTTCTTTAAAGATTTTATTTATTTGACAGCATACAAGTAGTGGGGGAGCAGCAGGCAGAGGGAGAAGCTGGTTCCTTGCTGAGTGGGGAGCCCAAAGCGGGGCTCAAACCCCGGACCCTGAGATCATAACCTGAGCTGAAGGCAGATGCTTAACCACAAGGCGCCTTTCAGACTGTCTTCTGAAACAACCACTGATGAATATTTTGAAGTATTTCTTTGTCTTTTTTTCTAAATGTCTATATGGTATTGCCAAAGAAATTTTATGGAATTGGGATTTTGGTGTAAAGTTTGTGTTGTAGCTTTTTGGTAAGTAATAATTTCTGAGTCGTTGAGAATTCTTGAAGTGTTTGATGTCTCCCTCTTCAGATGGAAGTTGAGTAAATGAACAGTTACTTATAGGAGCATGATTTTAGGGGTGGGGCGTTTTTAGGGGTGGGTGGGAGGTATCCTTCCGATACTCCTTTCAGCTGTATACTAACCACACCCTCTGGACGTGCTGATGGAAATAGCTTTCCCCTTCCATGGATTGTCAATGACCTTTAGTATTTTGTTATACTAGAAAACAGACTTTGTGAAATTGTCAAAATACTCAGATTTTGTTCATGAAGACATGAAATTTTTCCCTCTCAACCTAGACCGCGATTGCACTCGGTGATGGTCCAAAACGTGTTCCAGTGACTCAGCAAATCCCTCCTCCGAATCCGCTATCTGCAAATAGTGGCCAGGCCCAGCGGGTCTTGTGTCCTTCAAACTCCTCCCAGCGGATTCCTCCACAAGCACAAAAGCTCGTCTCCAGCCATAAAGTGGTTCAGAATCTGAAACAGAAGCAATTGCAGGCAACCAGTGTCCCTCGTCCTGTCTCTAGGCCACTGAATAATAGCCAAAAGAAGGAGCAGCCACCATCATCAGCCCCTGGTAAATCAGCTTTTGAGACTTCTCTTGGATAGTTACTATTCGTTTTAGTTGCTTACATAAAGGGGGTGCGAGTGGATAGATTTGCATTTATTGCCTGGAGCCCTCCCATTTACTTCATCTTTATTGCGGGGGAGAGAATCTGATGTGAGGCCGGAGAGCAGTGTCTCCTGTGGGCCAGCCCAGCACCCAGGACGGAGAGCGGCTTCCTACCCTCCTGTGTGCTTGAGGGACTGAAGAGTTCCAAGGTTGGGCGTGTGGAGGGCGGTCGGGGAAGTGGATGGACATGGATGGACGGAGGCCCGCCGGGTAAGGTCACGGTGGGCTCTGTGGCTATGTCGCAGAGTAGGGCTTCATCCCCTGTGAATGGGGAAAGGCTTTTGAGCAGAGGAGGGCTGGCCTTTTCGGAAGAGGCTTCCTCTGGACGCGTGGAACAACGTGGAAGGTCGGAGCGCTGCACTGCGGGCTGGCCGACAGGAGGCGGGCCGGTGGGGGTTAGGTCAAAGACGGCCGCGGCCTCAGCTGGGGGGAGCAGGGAGGATAGCTACCAGTTACCAGCGTTGCCTTGCTCGCACTCAGGAGAGGTGCTTCCTTCGTTCACGATGTCTCATTCGGTCCTCGGGACCGCGAAGGGAGTCTGTTACTAGCGCTTTTACGGAGGAGGAAGCGGAGGCTCGGAAGCATTCCCGTGTCCTCCACCGCAGCCAGGATGGATGAGTGCTGACAAAGTCCACTGCTCGCTGGGGGCGCGGCCCGGCTGGAACTGGGCAGGAAACTGGACGGGGGGATGGTGGTGGTACTGATGGCGTTAATGGAGACAGGGAAGCAGGGAGGGAGAAACCAGTTAGGGCCGCATTCAGGCATCCGAGCAGAGCGTACCCGCCGCTGCTGGAGTCCGAAGTGGAAATGTCCCATGTGGCCGATGACTTCAGCACCCTGTTGTGCAATTGGCTTATCGCACATTTTGCTGCCTCAGTGGCTTCTATTTTTATGTTCCCCTTGGCCACTACTCTAGTGGGAGGAAGGTGGTTTGCGTTTTGTTGCACGTTGTTGCTAACTTGTCCATATGGACGGTGGATTGGCCCACCTAGTGAGGGAAACGGTGATGAGTGGAAGCTCCGAAATCTCCATCCATGGCCATTCTCCCTTAGAAGCTCTTCATTTGGAAACTGAAGCTTCAGGGAGAATCTGCATAGTCTTGAGTCTTGAAGTTATCAGAGGGCCTAGCTGTATATATCTGCTCATCTTTCCTCTAGAAATCTCTAAGGACTTCACCCGGTGTGAGTCAGGTTATTGTGTGATAATCTTTCTTCTATAAAGAAAACTAAAAATAGCCCAGATTGACCATTCTGGACATACCGTTAATATTTTGGTGACCATTCTTCATTTCTGTTCATGGGGTTTTAATTACTTACAGTTATCCTAAAATAATTGTAGTTATTCTAAAAACAGATTTTTAATTCTATATAGGAAATAATTCTGAAAAGGAACTGGCAACAAAACAGAAAAATGAAGAATCAAAAAAGTAAGCTTTGGGGCGCCTGGGTGGCTCAGTGGGTTAAAGCCTCTGCCTTTGGCTCAGGTCATGATCTCAGGATCCTGGGATCAAGCCCCACATCGGGCTCTCTGCTCAGCGGGGAGCCTGCTTCCTCCTCTGTCTCTCTCTGCCTGCCTCTCTGCCTACTTGTGATCTCTGTCTGCCAAATAAATAAAATCTTAAAAAAAAAAAAAGTAAGCTTTATTTTATTTACAAAGTCCCATGCTGTCATTTTATTAGAATACACCATTGCAAGTTTAATTATGGGAACACATTAAAAAATAAAAAGGTCTTTATATTTTCACTCAGAAAATAAAAATGTTTCCAAATTCTAAACTTGCAAAAAAAAAAAAAAAGGAATTTTAATGACCTTTATTTACTAGGGACTCAAGATTTTCTTACTGCTTTCCAAATTTAGAAAAGAAATGTTACAGAATGTTACAGAAATGTGTAAAATAAGTTTCTGTCTACCTTCAGAAGTAACCACTACAGATAGTTTAGGTATGTTTCTATATTTCTATACTTATACAAAAGAGCAAGTTTGTTAAACAAAAGGCAGTCATGTTGCAAAACTATAGGCACATGTATATATGACTCTGAATAACTTTGACAGTATCAATTATTCTTTATAATATCTTCCCCAGATATTTTCCAAAAGTCTGCTCTCAATTTCTGAACTCTCTAGACTCCAGAATGTAGAATGTCATGTCTAGAATGGAGGAAGCGGAGCCAGGAATGAACCCACAGGCTTGTGTGCTTTAGCTGCCTATGATAGCAGCTTTCCGAGAATCTAAATCCAGTGGTTCTCACCTCACCGCCCTGTAGGATCCAACCCCCTTGATTCATCAGGGTGATTCTCCACCCCAGAGAGCTTAGCTTCTCTGGGATAGAGGAGGAGGCTGTGTTTAGTCTTCGGGAGATCTGAAGACTTCCTCCACTTACTTACCAAACCTTTCCTGTGGTCTTCTGTGGTAATGGGTCTGTAATTCAGAGTGTAGTAGTGCCTTGGGACACTTTGCATTAGTGCTTTAGCTCTAAAAGTCCAGATTGTTCCTTGTCACAGACTCATAAAATCATTGGCAGGTGAGGGAGTCGGGGGTTTAAAGTCGGTGGAGACTCACATTATTGGCTTGGTTCTTGCCAAGGTGCATATTGAGTATGATTTCAAATATAAAATTATTTATAGGTATGTCTATAACTCCTTAATAAATTGTTAGAAAAGATTTGTTTTCTTCACATTTTAAAATGTTCACATTTTTTCCTAGAAGGCAATGGGCTTTGGAAGATTTTGAAATTGGTCGTCCCCTGGGTAAAGGGAAGTTTGGTAATGTTTACTTGGCGAGAGAAAAACAAAGCAAGTTTATCCTGGCTCTTAAAGTATTATTTAAGGCTCAGCTGGAGAAAGCAGGCGTTGAGCATCAGCTGAGAAGAGAAGTAGAGATACAGTCCCACCTCAGGTGAGTTTCCAGATTGCTGTTCCAAAGCGTGTGGTACAGAACTTAGTTATGGAGAGTTAGTGATGGCAGACCTGCTCCATAGGACTGCAGAGCGTGATTTAATTCATCATTTTTCAAGAATTTATCTACATAAGAGCTGTGGTCCTGAAAAATCCCTTGGATGTTTATGCTTTGTTAATTAATTATGTACCTGAGTAGCCAAGTTTGTGTGCGTGCGTGCGCGCACATGCATAGTGAAGGGGAGTGATACTTCTGAGCTCTAAGCAGAGGTTGTAAACTGGCAGCCTCTGCAGGTTGACTTTGGCCAGTGGGTCTTTCTTCTTTTTTTTTTTTTGCTTTCAGTGGTTTTTTTCAGACTTGAATCAGTCGTTAATACTGACCAGTCTGCCTGCATCACACCTGTATCCTTCCCTGGCAACCGGTGGCGGGAGCTGAAGGCTGTGGTCCTGGGCCGTGTTCTCAGCTGCCCCAAGTCCTCAGCTGACCATGGCTTTGAAGTTGTGTCTCCTAGTGTTTGGGGATCAAACTGCTGTGGGAATGCCATGGCTCTCTTTCTCTAATGTGCAGAGAATTAATATTTAGCTGAATTTTTCACCCAAGGAATAAAGATGGCCTGAAGGAAGGAAATTATCTTAACTAAACCTGAGGTCCATTAATAGCTTGTAACGTTTGTCACTGACTGCAGATGTATGTGTTTTTCCCCCTGATTCTCAAATCAGGTCGGGGGTGTGTGTTGGGGGTAGAATCTGTGTTCAGGACCAATTTTCACCAGTTGTACCTGAGGGGTTTGGTTAGTAGTTAGTACAGATTTTTGGAGCTTTTCCAGAACCAGGTGTTAGAGTATATTCATCCTTTCTTGTAGGCATCCTAACATCCTCAGACTGTATGGCTATTTCCATGATGCCACCAGAGTTTACCTAATTCTAGAATATGCACCTCTCGGAGCTGTCTACAGAGAACTTCAGAAATTGTCGAAGTTTGATGAGCAGAGAAGTGCTACCGTAAGTTTTCACTTACTGCCCGACTGATTCTGTTTCCTCTGTTCCTGTGCTACGTAACAGTGTGTCCAGCGGCTTAGAGAGCCTGATGGGATCAGGTGTTTGAATGAAGGAATCAGAGTACCCTAAGTACAGGTAAACTCGGTACCAGGTGAAATACTGGGGCTGGTTTGTCTCTACAGCTGTTTTTTGTGGAAACGCATATATGAATAGTTGCCCTCTTTTTAAAGAATAATTTATTTTAGAATAGTTTTGGATTCGAGAATGTGGAGATAGTGCAGACTTCTTTTCTCCTGTTCATTGTCCCATTAGTGTGGTCCCTACTGGAAACCTGGTTTATGGCTGGGCTCTTGGCTTTGGTGACCTGGCCGAGGTGTCACGCTTGCTAGGTTTTTCCGCTGGGAAGTTACTCTTTGTCTTTCCATGCTGTGCCATGCTCTGTCCCACCGACACTGAAGAAGGAACAGAGCTTGCGTCCCACCCTGACCTCTGTCCGCGTACATCATTTAGGATTCTTCTGCATTAGATTGGTCTGTTCTCATTTACTCAGTCATTTATTAATGTAGACTCATGGATATTTTATACTTTGAGTTATAATCTCATACTCCTTTATTTTGCTGCTCAAATTGTTCCAGCTTTGGCCTTTGGGATTTTTTTGGTCCCTGTTTTAGTTTTTTTTTTGTCCTATCCCCAACATTGTTCCTTTTATCGGAAAATGTTATTAGAAACTAAGATCTGGGAGCTAGATACGCTCATTGGTACTGGAGTGTCCTTATGTCTAGGCCCTCGGCAGACAGAACAGGGACATATATGTGTATATTAATCTGTGTATATACACATATCTGTATTTTTAAAAATATTTTATTTATTTGACAGAGATCACAAGTAGGCAGAGAGACAGGCAGAGAGAGGAGGAAGCAGGCTCCCCGAGGGGCAGAGAGCCTGATGTGGGGCTTGATCCCAGGACCCTGGGATCATGACCTGAGCTGAGGCAGAGGCTTTAACCCACTGAGCCACCCAGGCGCCCCCCCATATCTGTATTTTTATCTGTTTGTATCTACATTAAGCAAAACATGAGTCTGGGCCACGTGGATCATTCTACCCTCTTCCCCTTACTTATCTGTAGCCTCCCATTCCAACCTTGAAAAATCTAGATCCTACCAGCCACCAACCATTTAATTATTCAGTTCCTGTGTATATGGGTGGTGGTATCAGAATGACTAACCAGTTAGCCCTGGGAGAGGGGGGGACAACTATATGCATCGAAGGGTCACCTGAGTCCTTCATTGGGCACAGGCCACGATCACGGGAGCTCATTTGTTATTGCCGAATAATACTCTGCAGCATGGATGTAGTTCGCTTCATGTTGAAGGTTATCTTGGTTACTTCCGGTCACTGGTGATCATGAATAAAGCTGCACTGAGCATCGGCATGCGTGTTTTTGTGGGACATAAGTTTTCAACGGATTTGAAAACTGGCTTGTGAGTAAGATCACGTGTAGCTTTGTAAAAAAAAACTGTTAAACAGAAGACAGACCATCTTTGCGTCTCCCTCTGATGCCTGTGTTCCTGTTGCTCCTCCTCCACTAGTGACTGGTGATATCAGTGTTTTGGATTTCAGTCATTCTCATAGGTGTGCCTGGTACCTCGTTGTTTTAATTCGCAGTTCTCTAGTGACAGAAGATGAGCATCTTTTCATGTGCTTATTTGCCATGTGTAGATCATCTCTGAGGTGTCTGTCAGATTTTTTGCCCATTTTCAGTTGGGTTTTTGGTCGTCTTTGAGTTTTAAGAGTTCTTGTATGTTTTGGAGATAAGTCCTTTATCACATGTGTTGTGTAAAGGTTCTTTCCCTGCCTGTGGCTTGTCTTTTTATTCTCTTACCTGGATCTAATCTTAAAGTCCAACATAAGCAGGTTTTTGTTTTGGGTTTTTATTTTTTCCCCTATGGATTGCGCTGCTTTATTTGAGTGAAATTACTTATTTGAAGAAGTAGAGAGTCTTTGGGGGGTTCTTTGTTGAACTGGCAGCTGATTGTTTCTGGGTAGTATGGGCACTCAGTTGCTTTTTGGCATTGGTTTAAATGGCATTACTTTCAGGTGATTATACTTTTGAAATCATAGCCTTATGGGTGAATGACCCTTTGGTCTTGTCTCAGCAATAAGACATTTTAAACTTAAGGGACATCTGGGGCACCTGGGTGGCTCAGTGGGTTAAAGCCTCTGCCTTCGGCTCAGGTCATGATCCCAGAGTCCTGGGATCGAGCCCCACATTGGGCTCTCTGCTCAGTGGGAAGCCTGCTTCCTCCTCTCTCTCTGCCTGCCTCTCTGCCTACTTGTGATCCCTCTCTCTCTGTCAAATAAATAAAATCTTTAAAAAAAAAACAAACTTAAGGGACATTTGGGTGGCTCAGTTGGTTAAGCATCCGCCTTCGGCTCAGGTCATGATCCCAGGGTGCTGGGTTCGAGTCCCACGTCAGGCTCTTTGCTCAGTGGGGATCCTGCTTCTCCCTCTGCCTGCTGTGCCCCCTGCTAGTGCTCTTTCTCTCCCTCTCTGACAAATAAATAAAATCTTTTTTAAAAAAAGGCATTTTAAACTTAAGCATTTGCTTTTTAGCTAAGTAGAAATAGATTACTTTTCATTATTAGCTAACCTAATTACTTGTCATTTAATTGGCAATTAATACTTACACTACTACTCCATTTTCTTTAATCCAGATGGAGTTTGTTGATATAAGCATATAGTTATTGCAAAGGAAAGCTTGGTTTCTTCTTTCTTTCTTAAAATGATGTATTTGACAGAGACCTCAAGAGAGGGAACACAAGCAGGGAGAGTGGGAGAGAGAGAAGCAGGCTCCCCGCTGAGCAGGAAGCCCGATGTCGGGCTTGATCCCAGAACCCTAAGATCGTGACCTGAGCTCAAGGCAGACGCTTAATGACTGAGCCACCCAGGCGCCCAGCTTGGTTCTTTCTAGATTCCCTAGTAGTTAGAATGAATATTTATTCATACACTCCTGTTTTCCTCTTCTGATTAATTCAAATAGAACTAACTGTAGAGAGATATTAGGGACTTTTACACATATTTACAGTCTGATAAGGGAGGGAGGTGCTGGAGAGCTCTGACACTAGCTTTTTTTAAAAAATATTTTATTTACTTATTTGAGAGAGAGCATAAAAGCAAGAGACCACAAGCAGGGGAAGTGGCAGAGGGAGAAGCATAAGCAGGCTCCCCTCTTAGCAGGGAACCTAATGTGGGGCTGCGTCCCAGGACCCCAGGATCACAATGCGAGCTGAAGGCCGATGCGTAACCAACTGAGCCACCCAGTCTGCCCCTGATCTTGGTTTTAAAATGGGAATTGACTGTACTTGCAAGTTAAAAAAATTTTTTTTAATTGTTTACATGTCTGACTTCCTGATTTGTGCCAGTTTCTCAGTATTATCATAATTCATTGCTATTAGGCCATAAATTACCATGTGGTGATGAGTTCTAGCTAATCAGTTTTTCCCTCTTCCTTCAGTATCCTATCTGCTGTATTAGCAAATAAATAACTTAGTATAGGATAACTAGTGTTTTATGCTAAACACTAATTCGGTTCAAAAAAATTTTAAGTCATCAATTGTTTCCAGCTTTTGCCTCAAAATTTACAAAACCTGTTAAATCTGTGTTGGGCTTCCTTTCAGAAGAGATGTCTAAAATTGTGTTACATAAAATGTAAGATACAGACTTTCCATACTTTTTTATTTTTTAAATAGTATATCACAGAGTTGGCAGATGCCCTGTCTTACTGTCACTCAAAGAGAGTCATTCATAGAGACATTAAGCCAGAGAACCTACTCCTTGGATCAGCTGGAGAGCTTAAGATCGCAGACTTCGGGTGGTCGGTACACGCCCCATCCTCCAGGTATGTACCTTTACAGGTGGAACTTACTTCCTTTGGCAAAAGCCTTGGGGGCTTTCAGGAACTAAATAGAAAAACACTTAGGCATAGATGTGTGCATTCGGGGCAGGTAACTGACGGCACATACTTTGGAGTAACTTGGGCCCGAGGGAAGTGTCTTTGAGAATTCTGCAACTATTTTGAGGCTATTTAATGTGTCCTAGGCCTGGGTTAAAGATGTAGAATGTCTTTAGAGGCTAGTGAAGGGGACCTATGTGACGAGTACATGACCAAGGAAGTGCAGGATGTGTGTGGGGGGTGATGACTCCAGCGGTGGGAAAGGGGGAGACTCTGCTGCTTCCTGGACAGACCAGTTCCGGGGGCAGCGCACACACAGAGCTAGAACTGAGAGCACAGTTCTTTGGGGGAATTTCGGAAACCAAATTGGTTTGGATAGAACTTTCAGGGTGGTGGTGAAGATTCTCTGCGGTCCGCCTTTGTCAACAGCAGAGTCCTTTCTTATCCCCTCTTAACAGACTGAGAAATCTAATGAAACAATTTAAATGTTAACTTTGCAAACAAGAGCTAAAACACTGTTTTAGTTTAATTTGGGTTTAATTAAGCTTTTGAGGCCTCGTGAGGCAGAGCGTTAAAATCGTACACCTACTGAGAAGTTGCATGCATGTAGATGCTCACCTCGCCCCACCTCCCCCGACATGAGCAACCAACCGGAAGAGCTCCCAGGTGTGGTGGTGTTCGAGACCCTCTGACTCGGGCCCTTTCCACCATCTCCGTGGTGCCGCGGGCATAGAGGTCTGGAGACGTAGCGCCTTCATCCCAGGCCGCGGGTCACCACTGAGTTCAGTGCACTCTTGTGCGCTCTCTGGGTGTCAGGCGTGGTGACCGGCCTCAGCATGACCCCCTAGAAGAGCCAACGGCAAAGAGTAACTGATAGAAAGCAATGGAACCTACATGGCGTTTGCTCCTCGCTCAGTGTGTGCCACCCTCCGCTTCCTTCCAGCCTTCGCTGTTAAAAACTCAGACGTTCGGAAATGCCGGGCCGGTGGTTGGCTGCTCACTGTCCACCCAGCGCCTGCATCTAGCAGGTGGCCACGTTTTGCCATACGGATGGCCGCGCACTTGCCCTACTTGGCAGGGTCCTCCTGGCGGACCTTCAGAAATAAGTTGCGCACCTCATGCTTCCTTCCCTGAGCACTTGAGTGTGTGTCTCCTAGAAATAAGGACGTCGTCCTCCTAACCACAACCACTGTGACTCCTAAGAACATTAACTGCCTTGTTAGTATTTAGCCCATGATTCAATTTCCCTCATTGGCCACAAAATTGTAGAGCTGTTCTTTTAAGTTGGCACCAGCCAAGGTCCAACGTGTACTGTACTTGATTGTGTCTTTGGTCTAAGTATACACCAGTCGCCCCACAATTTAAGATGGACTTTTCTCACCTCAAATGGTGTCACTTGGTCCTTCATCCTCTGTAACTGCTGAGAATTGGAAGTCGGTCGAAAGGCCTACACAGTGTTTTTGGCAAGAATACCTCATCGGTCACCCCCCACGGAAGTTCTGTCTGGTAGAGGCAGCACGTATCAGAGGCCAAAACGCGTGCTTCCTCGTGGCACAGTTGGTAGGTTCTCGGCACTCATGCCCCCTGGCTGTTGAGCTTCCTAGCCTATCTGTAATGTAAAAACAAATCTGGAACTCTAGATTGTATTCACAGAGAATTTTGACAGCTGCTTTTATGTAGTATGTAGTAGGGATTCTTGAAGTTTCTCATAATTTAGATCATTTAAGAAGGTTCTGGAGTTGGACCCCTTTGGGGTGTGGCTTGGTTGCTCACTGTGTGATGTTGCACATCTCTCCATCTGTTTGCTTTCTAAAATGGGGGAATTTATTTTTTTAAGACTCATTTATTTTAGAGCGCGTGTGCACGTGCGACCGAGCGGGGTGGGGAGGAGCAGAGGGAGAGAAGGACTCTCAAGCAAACTCCCGCTAAGCGCAGAGCCCGACGGGCTTGATCTCATGACCCTGAGATTGTGATCTGAGGCGTCGCAATCAAGAGTTGGACACTCAGCTGACTGAGCCACCCAGGCGCCCCTCAAACTGGGGATTTAAATAGTACCTGCCTTGTAGCATAGGATGTGACCTAGGAGGAGCACGCACTCAATGTCAGTGTCATTGTGAATGGCGTTTAGCCACTCTTGTGCTGATACAAACAGGAACACACCACGCTGAGCCTGCCTCTGTTTTTAGGAGAACCACCCTCTGTGGCACCCTGGATTACTTGCCCCCAGAGATGATTGAAGGCCGAATGCATGACGAGAAGGTAGATCTCTGGAGCCTTGGGGTTCTTTGCTATGAATTTCTCGTTGGGAAGCCTCCTTTTGAGGCAAGCACGTACCAAGAGACCTACAAAAGAATATCACGGGTAAGACTAGTGAGAAATGATCCATTGCTTGTGGTAGGATTCTTGTCAGCCTTAACTGGGCCTGTGAGCCGGCTATCCGCTCTGTTCTAAGCCGCATTTTGTGACTGTCAACTTGTCGTATTGTCCTCCAGGTTGAATTCACATTCCCTGACTTCGTGCCAGAAGGAGCCAGGGACCTCATTTCAAGACTGTTGAAACATAATCCCAGCCAAAGGCCGACTCTCAAAGAAGTACTAGAACACCCCTGGATCATAGCGAATTCATCAAAGCCATCAAGTAGCCAAAAAAGCAAAGAATCAACTAGCAAACAATCTTAAGAATGGTGCAGGGGGAGGAATCTGAGAGGCAGGGCTGCCACCTGGTGTCAGCAACAGGCCTCCCCGGGCCGTGCCCGAGGGCACTGCCAACAAAGGCCTGCTGAGCAGGCGCTGCCTCAGTCTCCCCACCCAAGAGTCCACTCCAGTGAACACTGCTCTGGAGTGAAAGGAGCCACAGGAATTGTGAAGACGTCACTAGTTTCACAACCTGGAGGCGAGGTTCCCCTGGAGCCTCCCCACAGCCTGGCTGGAGTGAGGCCTCCTTGTGGAGGGAGGACCGGCGCAGGGTCTGACTGCGCGGGCAGAGTGGCCATATCACCGTGACTCCGTCAGTGACACAGGCGTGCAATAACCTTCTGAGTCCCTTCGTATGCGTGTAACTTATTGGGTGGCCAAGCCTGGGAAAGCCGTCAAGATGAACATGTGATTCTTTCTTTTAACATTAAAATAAAGATTTTTGTGTAGACTTCTATCTTCATTTCCATGGCATCCCTTGAGGACTGCGCTCGGTGTCCGACACGTCTGCCGGGCACGAGCGGGGAAGCCTGGTTAGCGAGTTCTCGTCGCCCCTGAGACTTTGTGATACAGAAACCTGTGCTCTGCCCTCATCTTGGGGCTGGCTAGGGCAGACCTGTCTCAGCTGTTTCTAAATGTTAAAGGGCTTATTTCATGGTTTTGAGGTTTTAATTTTTGTAAAGCACAATAAGTGACCTATAAAACGATTACACCCCATGTTCTCCTGTGTCTAACTTTGAAATGATAATGCATTTTGCAGCTCATTCTACCCTTTGAGAAATGCCAGGCTGAGCGTGGGCCCACTGGGAGGGTGGGAAAACCCTTCCGGGGTTCTGTCAGGGCTGCGGTTCTGGAGCTGGCCCGGCCTGTGAGCATATCCCCTCTGACAACTGGGGACATGACTTAGTAGGGTAGCCACCAACCGGAGGCGGGGAGGAGGGACAGGTCAGGGAGCCCACGAATTATGATGGGTAATCAGGTAGGAGAGGCAGCCAGAGGGAGTGGCATCTGAGCCAGACTTGAGGGACAGGGAGGATTGGAAGGGTGGAGGCAGGGATGGCAAGAGGTCCCTGTAGCCCAGGGAGGGAGCGGCAGGAAACATGGCAGCACA